>PVHY01018565.1:0-29019 GCA_004024945.1 Uropsilus gracilis
AAATTGAAATACAGAGCAGAACATTGAGCGGGCTGCTTTAACCCAGAGGAACAACTGTCGGGAGTAGGAGAATTACTGTAACCTGGCATTTGAGCCAGGTAGATCCTTATTAGAATATATTCTTCCCAAGGAGTTCAAATAAGATCAGATTTGCAATTATGACACTGAGACTGACCAAATAGGAAAAAAGCTTTGAGGACTGGAAGATGAGGCTGTATTACAGTTTCACAAAAGTTTTTAATCTCATGAACACAAGCCTAATTTAGAGTAGATATCACCAGAAGGAACTGAGAGAAGACTCACCAGAGAGGAGTTATGGTAAGAAACAGGGTGTTTGAAGAGAGTGAGGTTTTACTTTCATGTGTCAAATATGAGGTTTGTGATCAACCAATATTTGGGTCAATAAAGTTCGTCCATGACTTGAATGTTCTTTATGTGAAATCTCGTTTTTGTGGCACAGGTTGGTTTTCAAAGACTCCGATCTGGAGGTAGGATAGAAATAATGTATCAATTGCAAGCTCAAGTAATGAAAGCCAGAACTCTAGGAATTTTCTCATAATCAGAATGATTCATGAAAAAACCATAATGCTTAAAATTATTTTAATTTAACCAATATAAAATTTCCTCAACAAAGATGTCCCTCACTTACCAAAATGACTATAAATGACCCCAACACTTACTGTAGTTATAATATAAGACTTTTAAACTGTTGTGAAGAGACCACAGCTCACTTTTTTACCCATTTCTATAGCAGTGCCATTCATTCTTCTCTTTCTGAGTCCTAAACAAATATACTGCTTATTGAGCATCTGTATAATACCAGGTCCTGAAGATATATTAAATGAACAAAACAGCACTATCCTCATTGCCACAAAGGTAGAGCAAATTAATCAAATAATCACACCAAAGAATGTATAGTTGCTAACTATATCAAGTTTTAAGAAAGAAAAACATTCATGTTAAAATTAAAAGTTTTGGCCCCCAAAAGAACTGCAAACAATTGAGAGCCCTAGGGGTGCTATGCATCTTGAAGTGTTTGGAACAAAGTGAATGATGCATGCAATTAATTTTCATATGTATCTTTTAAAAGATGAATTGAAGCATGGCAGGATAGATTTGTAATAATTTCCAGTTTGCAAAATGTTAATTATAAACTACATTGTGGGCAGATGGGTGTTTACATTACTTCTATCATTATTTTACCTTTGAAAAGCTGGTACATAAAAATAAATAAACAATAATAAATAAAATGTCGTGAATCCTAAGCAGAACCTTTGCCAGGTGAAGGGGTCAGGTGCTCCAGTTACTGCCCTGGGCAGGTGAGGCATCCTGTAGCATGATTTCCAAGGCTGCTGCACTTCTGCGGAAATATGCTGATTTGTTCCATTCATAACTCACATCTTAAGAAGCATGGGACTACTTGGAATTAAAAAAATTTTTTCAGGGCAGTAGGTGTACTGTTTAATGATGCGTGTGGGTCTGTGGGTGTGGGTGTATGTGTGTTTTACTGACTTGCTCTGCAGACAAACATTCTCTTAGTAAACTGAGAAAGAGGTATTTGGATATCTGAGATCAAACCTGTGAGGGAAAGACCAGGTCAGCCACAACATTCTGTCTTTCAGTTATACTTTTGAGGAATAAATGTTTTTACCTCTAGAAGGGAAAAGTACTGATTATTTGACAGGTAATATGCACAATGTAAAGCTGCAAGTATGGTAAAGGTGTCCTGCTCCAAGAAAAATATTGATTTTGTCAGCCTCGATACTCAAGAGAAAAAATGTTGGTAAGATATTTTTCAATGTTTTTGGTCATTTAATACAGTTTTTCCAAGAGACCTATATGTACCCAAGCTAAATATCTAAAGCTTATTAAAAACCATCCTATACAACAGCACTAATTATTTAGTGTGAATAATAACATGGAAGGAAGGTATGGCATACCATTATTACCATCAATCAAATAATCATTTGAGTATATAGATTATATTTTAAAAATGTACTGTTAATAGACAAGAAACATTATTCCTGATTACAAAGAGCTGGGGCCATTATTACTGTTCTTTTATTCTTGAAATTATTCTTAGTTTAATTTTTTTCTTTATTAAGCCAACCACCTTAGTGTACATTAAAAAAACTGATTAGTATCATGTAATAAAGGTAATTAATGTCCGTAAGATAAATTGTTGGCCATTTCCTATGAAAACATTTAAGTAGAGCACTGGTTTGTCCCTGAAGATTGCATGCAATAAAGACTTTAGGAAGTGACATCTTTCTTGAAGTTTTCTCTTCACAATGTCCCAAAACTTGCCCTCATTGAAATGACATCCACCTATCACTGTGGCTTCACTGAGAAAAGTACTTAGGGGAATGTAGTTAAGATTATTGTAATCACATTGTGTATACAAATTCAGTTGCCTCCAATCAAGCAACTGTTTCACCCTTCTAGAGGCAAAAAATACATAAATTCTCAGAAGTTTCTTTGTGTCAAATTAAAATAATATCACGAAAATAAGCATCCCCCTTCATTGAAGATTGAATAAAAATCTGAGTGAAATTAAATTTAAGACATTTAACTGTATCACAGGAACTCTAAACCGAGTCTATGGAATTTCAAATAGTCATACATATAACAATATTTGACAGCTTTATAGCTTGGCCATAAAAATCTAAAATCACAGATTAATTTTCACTACAAATGGCTTGTTGTTAGACTATTACATGCTACGCTTGCTGACTAAATGTGTTGTTCCTTGTGGGACAATGTTGCATAGTGCACTGTAATAAGTGTGGTGTATTAATGCAACACTTTACCACTCCTGGTAGAAGCACTGCAACGTGTTGCTTCAGTTGATTTCTCCCTCTTATTTTTACTGAATAAAACCATACCTTGAATATGCCCCAGAAGTATGTGGGTTTAACCTGTAGTTATTATTTGATATAACTAACATCATTTGGTAGCATAACATAATTTACTTACTGTAAGTCTATAAAAAATAAGACAATATTTTCTGTGATTCCAAACTTCATGACTATTCTTTATGTAGGGAGAACTGGTAACTGGTATTTAACTTTCCATTGGCCTTTGACACTGTTTTCATTCTACAGATAGACAAAAGTCCAGTGCATTCATTATATTTCTTTAAGTGGTTAGACAACAAGTTGCTATTTTGGATATTTTAGATAATGTAACTGATTGTTTCCACTTTCCATCTGCTCTTGAAAACAATGTGTATATTCCATCTGTACAGAGCCTTCTTATATGCATTTTGAAAAGTAACCTCATTTTATAGATTCATGTTAACTTTCCGATGTCCTTTCCCCATTGTACTCATTTTTGTACTTACTTTAAAAACAAGCCTAGGGACCTCTTCAGGAGCATGCAGAACATGCATTTCTGCCTTCCATTTTGCTACCACCAGCACTGGGCTTCAACCTAAATCTCCTAGTTACCAGTCAGAACATGACTCTTCCTCCCTAACTCATATTACCTAACTTAGATTCCATGTCAAATCCACCAATTCATCCTGATTAATTCTCCAAACATATACTTTAGATCAAGACATTTCCTCCACTTGAAAATCTTCAACTTTCTAACATGGTATTCAAACTCCATAATCCAATGACAAAGCAATATTCCTACTTTATCTGCCACAATTTATGCCCAAGAATCCTTCCCCTGCACTCACCTTGCTCGGTGTTGGCCATACAGCTGTGCAGGTCTTGCAGGGCACATCTTGAGCTGCAGTTCATATGTGGTGGAGTGCATGAGGCATGCCTTGACAAGCATTCACTATTCATTCCCCTCTCACCACCACCCACCACCACCAGCATGTTTTGTATCTTTCTTGTTTCCTGCTTTAACTGCTATTGAAATTTTTCATTGATTTGGGGTTACAGAAATATTTTTAAATTTACAGCAAAAAATAATAGCAAATATTCCCATATTTTATGGTCAAATATTAAGCAATATTTATCATTTTTGTTCTGATATTTAACAAGATTAATTAAATATCATAGAGGTGAAGTCTCTATCATTCTCAAAACATAAATCAATGTGATTCATTTTTATACATAATATTTTATATTCAACTTTCTGAATTTAACTCTATTGATCATCTTCAATAGAATTAGATACTATTCTATGACATCACTTTAAACAAGGGCACATATATGCAAAATGGATATCCTATAACTAAAGCAATTCTCCCATGCTGCATTTTTTTAATTCTTTGCATTATAAAAAATAGTCACACACGGTGAACAGTTAAATGTTTTCCCTTTTCCTTTTTTTATTGCCTTAAGATAAATTTTTAAAAGTGGAATTGCTAGATTAGGAAGAATACAGATTCTTTAAAATTTCTAGTGTGTCTTGCCAAAATTCCTTAACAAAAGATGGTACCAGCTAAATACACATATGATGTCTAAGTGGCTCCTTGCCAAAATGGTATTTTATCTTTATCATATCAATGTTGTAAGTAACCTTAAGCCTCAACTAGAACATGTAGAATATAAACATAAATAAAACAAATCTAATAAAATAGTAAACAGCGTGGTACACATCTAAAAATAAGCTTAGGTAAGCTGTTTCTAACTATTCCTATCAAAAAATACATAAATGCATGAAAGAGGATGGTTAGAGTTGTCCATCCTTTCTGGAATTCTGTTTGATGTCATGTGATTCTCCCAGTCCTCCCACACACTTGCCAAAAATAAAAGGTTCCAGAAAGGAAGATCTGTACAAACCCAAACTGTTGTTAATCATGTTCATCCCCAGTACACATGCACAAAGTAGTCACAATGAGTTGATGGTTCATCAAGTTCCATAGCAAAATAAAAAATTGACGAAGTGTTAGATTTGTGTCATTCAGCAACAGAATTGTCACCAGAGAAGATATTTTATTGTCCGTTTCGCAAAAACAAAATAAAACTTAATGACATGATTTACAGTACCTACTGCGGTTCAGTAATATTCCACTGGTTATCTCATTATATGTACAAATATCTCCCATGTTTTAGAGAAGAAAATTACTTTAATGACCAATCATCAGGTAAATTCTTTTGAGTTCTTTTGTTGCCTTTAGGTATGGATTTCTATTATTCATCCAAGTTCTTATTCAATTCCTTTTGAGTCAACTGGCTAATATTTTAAGATAGGCATATTACTGTCAACCTAGAGCAGTTAAAAAGACCTGCTCAGTACCTGGAATGAAATACATGCCCTGGGCTTTATTAGTATTATGTTCTGATGTTTCTGGAAGAAAATGACTTGGCAAGCATGGTGGATTATATAATTTTCCCCAAAAAAATCATGTCTATCTAAAACTATGAAACATTAACCTAGTTAGAATAGGATCTTTAGATATGTACTTGTTTTGTTTAAATGTGGTCATACTGAATTGGAGAGGTATAAGATCAATAACTGGTGTGCTTATGAGAAGGCCATATGAACACACAGAGACATGTAAGGGAAACACCATGTGACGATGGAAGTATAAGTTGGAGTCACGTGCCTAGAAAGGAATACCAGAAGCTAGCGCAGAGACATAGCATACATTTTCAGAGCCTCCAGAAGGAACTACCCTGACAATACCTCATTTCAGACCAGCCTCTAGAGTCTTGACATGGTAAGTCATCTAAGTTGTGGTAAAGAGGTAAGTATGTTGCTACTAAAAGCATCTGTTAAGGCTTTTATTGTAATCCAGCTATGGTATACGTCACAGGTTGATTGCTAGGTCAGAGTGACTAATAATTTGGTATCTGTCCAGAGTTCCTGTCCTCTGAAAGCTCCATGTATGTCCATTTCCAAAGAGTCAACTATCAAAAATAATGACATTTCCAAACCAACAAAATCTATTCTTAGTTAAAGTATCTGGGGGCTTATAACCGCAGGCTAGATCGTTCCAACAATCATTGACATCCCTTTGTGAGCAAATGCAGGCTAGCTAAATCTCTCTTACAAAGTGTCTCTCTCCACATGTTATTTTGTTACAGTGTCAGTCAAATCATGATTCCATATCAGTTTCACTCAGAAAGTGTACATTATATCATTGAACTTATAAAAATGAAGGCCTTCATGGAAGTATAGTTATTTCAAAGACAGATTATTATATTTTCCTTGATTTTATAACTAAGTAGTACCCTTTCTGATTTGATTATAATATTAAAAATATTTAAATTTATTTTACTTTCTTATTGAGTTAATGTTTTTGCATAGAGCGAGACTTTGAATATTAAAATGAATCTTCATATCTATGGAGAGAACTCAGGGAAATCAAACATAACCAAAAGAACAGTACAAACCTAATCTATTTCTTTATATTACTAAAAGGAAACCTTGACATCAATTTTTAATTCTTAAAAAGTATGTGTTATATTGCAAAACAAAATGTGAACTCTTCATTTTGATCTTTACAGAAATGGAAAAACAGTACCTAAATAAATTACTTAGGGGTGAGATACTAAGCCAGGTCAGCCTCCAGAGCCTTCTTTGGACTTGATGGTGCAGAATTTAAGCTACATTGACAATGATCCCTTCAGTATATAATACTGACAACAAATTTAGACCACATTTTACTTAAGACCAACTAAGCAACTCTTGATGATTTACTTCACTGGGGGAAAAAGTTGCTATTCTGAAGTTACCCCAGCTTTCTATGCCTCATCTATTCTTTGAAAAGAGATTGCCAAAGATGATTATTTGTTGAGTCGTTTTAATACTTACTGTGTGGAGCTATTGGTACTTGTCATATTTAGAAAAATCCTTTAAAAAACCTAGATGAGATATTCTGTAAGACACCCAAACAGAATCTTTTAAAGTTCACATTGTCAGCAAATAAGATAACTTTCAACGGGAACAAACTCCACAACCTCTTTGCAAGCTGTTTTAAAAACAGGAGACCTCAAATGGGTCTAGGAGGGAAAAGAGAAGCAGAAGTTAACAACACAAAACTCCACTGAAAGAATGGTGAGTTTTTGTTTCTCACCCTTTCTCTTATGCCCTCTTGCTTTCCAGCCATTTGGGGCATTGTTCTTTCTTTTTTAGTCATTTGTCCTTATGAGAATTATATGTTGTCTCCACAAAAAATGAGAATATACTCCCATAATTAGGGATACCATTCTAAGAGTATTCCTGGACTTTCTGCATCTAAGACCGGACCTAAGTATTTCCTTTCCTCTTCATTATGAGTCTTTGCCACTGTTGCTTATTGATTTGAAGAAATCTAATAAGCTTATTCATACTAAAATGCAATAAGGCATAATATTTGGCCATTTTTTCCTAGAAGGGAAATAACTTCATTGTTAACTGACGTATTTGATGCAAATCATACAAGCATTATTGTGCAGCAAGAGCATTACTTCACCTCCTATGGGCCTCTTGCTGAAGTCCCTGATGTCTTCCCCAAAACCCATGCAATCTTGAATTCATTTTTCCCCCAGAAATTTGATTCTCTTTCCATTGCCTATATAATCTACATTTAGATTCTTGAATTACCTTAATTCTTGATTATTCAACCAACCAACCATCAAATACTGCTCTTTTTCCTTTCTAGATCCATCTCTTCTCTTGCTCTACCTGTCAGGTTTTTTGTTGCTGTAACGCTTTACCACAACCATAGTGGCTTAAAACAACACAAATTTATTCTGCTCCACTTAGGAAACTGAAAGTCTAAGATGAGTCTGATGAGACTAAAATCAAAGTACTGACAAGTCTGGTTCCTTCTGAAACCTCTAGAGGAGAATCTGCTCCTTGACTCTTCCAGTTCATCGAAATTGCTAACATTCCTTGGATTATCACATCATTCCAATCAATCTTTGTTTCAGTAGTCAAATCACATTTTCCTAACTTTGACCCTCTTATTTTCTTATGAAGATCCTTGTGACAACATTGGACTCCACTGGATAATCCACAGTAATCTCCCCATCTCAAGATATTTAATCACAACTGCAAAGTTCTTTCATATATATAAGGAAACATACTCTCAGATTCCAGAAACTGGGACATAACTAGTAGGATGTTTAGTCATCCTCTCACACTCTATATTACCTCTTCCTCAATGCTAATTTTGGTCCTTATCTGTATACCTGAACTATTCAACTTTTCTATAACCTCCCTCCCAACCCCCCAGGTCATTCTAGTTATGACAAATATTCATGAAAACATAGCTCTTTACCTGTTCCAAGACCCTGAACCTAACTTATTTTGGCTAAGCATTGGTCACTTCTGTCAAACTGACTTCTGCACTGTCCTTCTCCCATATAAATACATTTCTGTATTTGTTCATTTCAGGTCTCCTTTCACCCCCAAAATTCTCCTGACATAAGTCCCACCTCTTCCATGAAGTGATCTCAATGCACACAGTTTCTTAAGCTTGCTTGCTTACTTGCTTTCTTAAACTTAGGAAGGCATTTTCTGTAGAGATGATTCCTCTGGCATGTACTTTTGGTTATAGATTCTATCGCCAACACTTTCCAACTATACAACCTCAGAGAAGCCACTTTTCCTTCCCATGAGTCTGTTACCTGGTCCCATGCCTCTGTTAACTGGTCTATAAAGATTCTAATATTCATAGTCTAATCATATAATTGTTTAGAGGGTTCAAGGAGATAATAATATACTTAAGATGCTCAGTTTCTCATTTTCAATAGTGTTACCTCTTCCTTTTTATATTTATTTATCTTCTGAGGTATATGCCTTATATCTCTTGCTACATTAAAAATTCAAGAGAAAGAGCTATTTTTTTATATATTACATTATGTCGCAAATTTAATAAGTGCATATCATCACTATTGCTGTTAAAGATAACTATGGTATATAAAGGGATATTCTAAATTTTTTTAGAATACTGATCTCTCCTATTCTGTTTACAGTTATATTAAACTATTTACTCTTTCATTAAACTGCTTACAATTACATTTAACTGTTTAGAGAAGATTTATGCTTATTTCACTATGGTAACACTTAAGGACAAAAGTTGGCAAATGGCCCTACTTCGTCAAATATTGGCAGAAAGAATGGATCATCTATTGTTCAAGCGTCTGCCTGTCACATTGCCTCCTTTACACCTAATTTCTCATCTCCAAAGATGAAGAGGTAGCATTTGATGATCTCTAAAATTACTTAAAGCTCCAAAATTCACAATTGCTATAATCCTTTAAATATAGTAAGAAGTAAATTTGATCAAGAAATAACCCTTTTTTATCTTCAAATTATTTCCTCCAATACGACTCCCATGTTACTATCACCATTTTTTGGTTTCAGTTTTTGATAAATAGATATTTTTATGGAGACAGAAGAGCTAAGACTTTTCTGCTAATTGCTATATAAAATTAAATCAATAGCTATTACTTGAATAACTATTAAGCTATCTTCGGTATTATAATTCTATTTCATGTAGATATAAGTGTAAAATACATTTTTCTCTTTTTTTCTGTCCCTGCTCCCCTAAAGTATATATTTTAAAAATAGAATCTATCTTAATTAGATTTTAAAAATTATATATTTGTGTATGTAGGACTTTTGGTTTTTCCTTTGACTAAATATATATATATATATATATATTTATAAATGTGTGTCTATATTTAATAAAATGTACTTTAAAAAATAATTGTGTAATTACGGTTCAAAATGGGAAGTGGGAGGATATAATCAGTACAGTTTTTGATCAGAAATATCCGAATCCTGGTTTTGGTAAGCCTCTCTCTTGAAAATTCACAAAGGAGGCCAGGCACAGTGGCATGTGCCATTAATATCAGCCTAGGAAGAGTGAGGCGAGGCTAGGAGTCGCTTGAGTCCACAGGTTCAAGACCTGCCTGGGGCAACATAATGAGACCTATCTTAAAAAATAGCTGGGCATAGTGGCGCACACCTATAATCTCAGCTACTTGGGAAGCTGAGGCTGGGGATCGCTTGAGTCCGTGATACCCCGGGCAATGAAGCCCGTGTTTCCCCCTGCAACAAAGCGAGTCCTAGTCTCAAAAAAAAGAAAAGAAAATTCACAAAGGAAGTATATTCACAGAGAAAGAAGCAAATAAGAATAAACACTTCTTAAAAAACAAGACTACAAAAACACTTGTTATTAAATAAGGCTAGTGATAGACTTCACCACAGTGATTAAGAGAACTTATCTAAAACTCAGTGAAAAACTACAATAATGAACTAAAGTTCATTAGCCTGGTGGTTCCAAATTCAAATCAGGAGCCTACTTGCTCTATTTCTGCCATTTAATTTAAATCAGTTTTGGATCTTTTTATTCCATTGCCCACTACAATTTTATTTATACCCCTTCCACAAGACTCTACTCCGAAAAAGAATGTCCCAATTAATGTACTTTAATCTTACCAATTCATATCAGTTCTAACAGTACAAAAGCACTACAAAACAGTCTAAAAGGTTAATTAAAAATTGCTAGACCATACTAAGGAACAGTAAGCAAACTACAAACAGTTCACTGTCAGTGGACTCTCAGCCACATGCACTATTGTAAGATCACTCAAGACCAAGGTCCAACAAAAAATGGCTTTATTTAATAAACAAGAGCCTGGGGGGAAGGAAAGTGGTTTTGAGGCCACAAGTGGCTGATTAACTCACCCCAGATAGTTTCCACAGTGTCCAGAAGTCCTAAACAAAGGCCATTGAATCAAGCCAGGCATGGTGGCATGCACCTGTAATCCAAGCGCTGGGAGGCAAGAGGCCAGGGATCTCTTGAGTTTGCGGGTTCGAGACTACTCTGGGCAACATAGAGAGACCTGATTCTGGAAAAAGCAGCCTGGTGCAGTGGCAGGCACCTATAATCCCACTAGCTAGGAGGCTGAGGTTGGGGATCACTTGACTGCGCAGGATCAGAACTAGCCCAGGCAAAAATAGTGAGACCTAGTCTCCAAAAAAAAAAAAAAAAAAAAAAAAAAAAAAAAAAAAAAAGGCCACTGAATCAGTCAGGAGATGATTGAGGCTGTTAACAACAGTACAGGCTAGAAATGGTAGTATTTGGGTTCAGATAATGGCAGAGAAGATAAAGAGGAGTAGACAGAGTCAAGGACAAAATAGAGGAGGTAGAGTGGAGGGGAGCTGAGAGTAGGAGTTTAGGAGAGAGAAAACCAAAGAAAAGTTCTAGATTCTGAATTCAGTCACTTGTTAGATGGTGATGTACTACTAATTGAGATAAAAAAAAAAGATTGAGAGAGGAACAAGTTTTAGAATGTAAATCAAAAGTGTCCCTTAAGAGTATAAGATCCTTGAGGGAGGGTCAATGTTTAAACCACTTACCAGTGTATGCCAGCATCTAGCATACCACCTAACGCAATAGAGTTTTTTGTTGTTATTGAATTAATGACTGTATTTGAATAGGGTTTGGTGACAATCCTGTAATATACTGATAATTCACCCCTTATAAAAAGGGAGTCAGTAAATTTAAATAAAATGTTAACAGATAGTTAAAAGAAACTCATTTCAAATTTAGACATGAGTGACAGTGATAAATTATATCTTCTACATATATAATGCTTATTTTAAAATGAGGAACTTTTTAATTTTTTTTTTTAACAAATTGCCAGATGTAAAGAATATCTGATTCTATAAGTTGCTATGTTAGGAAGGAAAAACTCAGAAGAACTTCATTATAGATGAGAACTATTTAATATTGCTTGACTTAAATTGTATTGTTTTAGAGAATTGACTGTAAAAGGCACTGTAACCTTGTGCCACTGGCTTTTAGTAGGAAATAGAGGAGCAAACATGAGAGCAAGTGACATCATCTTTGTGTCAGCTGTTCATGCTTGTCAGTTTTGACAGGCTAAAAAGGAGCCCGCAGATGACATTGAGACCAAATCAGTATTCAGCTTTTAAACTTTCAGGGCAACATGGTTTTAGCATAATCACAGTGATAATGTATTTGCTTGTCCCAACTCAACGAGCATGTAAATTATTCACTAGGTAGAAAGGAGAAATCCTATGTAAAAGGGTACAGACCTGTATCTTCATAGGTGTTTTACCAAAACACTGAAATGTCAGCACTTTTCCATGGGTAATTTCCATCTGGTGCCTTTACTATTCCAATAAAATCTTTTCAAAAATTGGGACTGACTGATTGACAGACTTAAAGTTCAAGTAAATTTATGCAGAACCCAAGTTTCATTTCTTAGGATAACCAAACAAAACAGTTTTTAAATATCCTAATGGTATTAAAAATAATTATTAACTCCATTAAGTAATTATGTGATTCCATGGAAATCTATATGATCCAGCAATTCCATCTGAGCACACACTCAAAAGAATTGAAAGCAACATCTCAAAAAGGTATTTATATACCCATGTGCAAAGCAGCCTCATTCACAACAGCCAAAAAGTGGAAATGTCCATCAACAGATTAAAAAGTTTTAAAAAATTTATAAATAAAATGGATTATTACTGAACTTTAAAAATGAAAACAATTCTGACACATGCTACAATATGGATGAACTTTGAACATGCCATGCCAAGTGAAAAATGTCCATCAGAAAAAACAGAATAATTTCCAATTCAGATTAAATGAGATACTGAGAGGTAAGTGAGTTGCTCAGGCTTTTTCCACCACTGGCCTCTATGACCAGCACCTGTGGTGTTGTGCCCTTCCCATGATTGTGTACACACCTGGGCCCAGTGGTGCGTACATGTGTGAATGGGCTCACCTGGACCTGGAAGGAGAGGATAAAAGGGGGATTATCACTCACAGGATAAGAGAGCACCAAGAGCAAGTGAAGTGAGAACAAGAAAATGCCAGAGAGAGAAAGAGGCCAGGAGAAGTGTGAAGATTCCTGAGGGGCTGTGGGGCTCACCTTCCCTCCCAGCTCATCCCCTCTCCCCACACCTCTCTCTGGTCCTGGCCTGCCCTGTCTGGTGTGTCTGTAGCTGCTACAACCAATAAACAACCTACCAACAGCCTGATGCCTGCACTCAGCTAGCAGGCTAGTTATAAGACACTTAACATGGTCAAGTAGGGAAGTCACTGGGTAGTCAGTATTTAATGAATGAAGAGTTTTGGTCTGAAAAGTTGAAAAAGTTCTGGAGATGGATGGTGGTGATGATTGTATAACTATGCAAATATTGAATGCTTCTGCATTGATTTTAAAAATGGTTAAAATGATAAAATTTATTTTATGTGTATTTTACACAATTAAAAATTATCAGTAGCTTTAAACAGTAAGTTACCTGTCATGACCAACACCAGAACAATCTGACAGGATGAGACATTTAAATGTGGACTCCTAGTCACAACACCGTCTCCTGGGTTTTCATTAACAGTATGATCAATTTGATACAATAGTATGATGGATGTGATCACCTTAGAGCAAATATAGTTTTAATGTGCCCTGTAGAATTACCCAGAGTTTTAAAAAGACGATCTACTTCTGCTCTTCTGTCATTCCACATTAAGTTCTGTGCAGATAACAGGGAAAACCTTCCAGGGTAATACAGAAAAACTTAAATGGAATGGGGAGGACAAATCCGTGGGGAGAAAACCTGAGAAATAGTTTATGAGAAATGGCTAAGTATGACACTTTCACTGTAATAAAAAGGAATAGTTTGTTGCTTTGTGGATGTGAAGAAGAGAAGAAAGACCAAAATTTGGAAGTTACACATTAAGCAGGGTTTGGATCAGTAGAAGGAAGAACTGTGACAGTTGCCAGAGCACTTTATCTGTACCCTTCTTGTAGAACTTTCCACTTTCTATTTTTAGTTAAAGTTGCTTCCAGACATGACGGCAGCATCTACATAGCACCTGGTAGTGCACACATTAAGCCCTGAAATACTTGTTGAATGAATTAGAGAGTGAGAATGATTAAACAACTGACTGTCAGAACTGCCAAAAATGAAACCGATATATCCCGTGAAGCACAGGGTAACTACTTGAAGGAAACATTATGGAAGAGATTCAAGTTTCATTTACTCGGTTGGATTGGGTGACTTCTGAAGGTCTTTTAAGCCCTATAGATTGGGTTTCATGACCTAGGTTTAAGTCCTGCTTTTGCAGTTTAGAAACAATAATAGCATTAGGTAAAGTCTCTTCTCTTCTTTGCTCAAATGGCTTGTAATATGTACCCTGCTTACTATGTAAATTCTTTGAAGGGCCAAAAATAACATTTGAAAATAAGCAACTAAAGCAAAACAAGAAGGCAACACAGATTGGTGAGATGTCATGTAGTAACTTTGAGAGCCCTCACAGGGCTTGGAAGCCTAGACCAGGAGAGGTCAGACAGAAGATCTGACTATATTATGGACCTGTCCCTGAGGGGGAAGGAGTATTAACTGCAAACCCTGTGCATGGAAATAAATAACAGTTCAGGCTTGATGAGGGTCAGCTTCCTCTCTATGGCTAGTCAGTCCCACAATACCTCAAGAGGACACTCCCATTTACTCCCGTGATATAGGGTAGGATGAGGGGGGCAGGGAGAATAGTAAACCGCTGGGGTAGGTGTTTTTAGGTGGACCAAGTCCTTAGCCAAGTAGATGGAATTAAGTTGATTTGAAACACATAATGAGAAAATGAGGCAGAAGCCAGAGGGATATGAGTCAGTGGAGAGGACTGTAGAACAAGCTGTGCTCAGCTAAGGTATTTCAAATTCTATTCTTAAGGTATTAAAATTAATGCCAGGTCCCAGCTGATGAATCTTGTGTTGCAACAGTACTGCCTGCCCAAGCAGTCTGAGGTTAAACTTATAGGAAGAAACCATCACGGAATATAGAAGAATCAGAAGGAAAGACAGGAATAGACTGGGAAAGTGCCCTACAACTTGTAAAGCACTATATAGGTATACATGTTGTAGGATAAATGAGTTGGTCAGGCTTTTTCCTCCATTAGCCTCTATGAACAGCACCTGTGATATTGCTCTCTCCCCATGGTTGCACAGTTCATTGGGTTTGCACATGTTGAAGTGGGCTCACCTGGGACTAGAAGGCGAAAAAGGGCAGTGTGGAGTGTGAGAAAGAGCATGGGAAGAGAGCAGAGTAAGAGAACTCAAGAGAGTGTGTCCTGGGAAAGAACATGATGATTCAGGGAAGAGGGATTGAGAGGTTGGCCTGCTTCCTGCCTACACCTCAAGACCCCTGCCTTGGTCTTGGCCTTGGCCCTGCTCCTGCCCCACCCTGACTGGTGTGTCCGTGTAACTGCTACAGTCAGTAAAGAACCTACCAAGAGCCTGATGCCTGCGCTGTAATTAGAGTCACAGACTGCTTGCCCCTCTACATGTATACAGCTGAATGATTAGAAAGTTACTTCTGAAGTCAGATTGTCCTGGATTGAATCATATTTGCCTCTTAATAATGGCACCCTGTCATACCCGCATGTGCTTTCCAGACCCAATTCCAACAAGTATGAATGACACTTCCACGACCAACAAACAATTCTCATATACTGGTCTGGTGTCTGAGAACCTTACTCAATTCTGCTCCATTCTGACAGTATCTACCTGGAGATAGCTTCAGAGTTCACAGATAAGGGCCTCTATCTCTCTACACTGTCTTTCACTTCAGATGCCATTCTGTCAGTCAGACGCCAGTCAGCCAGGCAGTCAACCTGTGCTTCTGACAGAATGACTACAAATAATAGGTTTCCAGGACCCCCCTCCCTCCTCAGGTTTGATTAATTTGCAAGAACAGCTCACAGAATCCAGGAAATGTATTTATTCACTAGATCACTGATTTATTTCAGAGTATGTAATTCAAGAACAGTCAGAAGAAATGTATGGGGCAAAGTTTGGCGGAAAAACAAGGAGCTTCTGTGCCCTCCCTGGTTGTACTCTTCTCCCAGAATTTCATCTATCAGTAATGTCTGCAAGGTCCTTTCTTTCGGTTTTTTTTTTTTTTTTTTAATGGAAGCTTCTTTAAATAGCCATAGTTGATTATGTCATTTGACCATTTGCAGTTGAACTTTCTCCAGTTTCTCTCTCTTCCCTGGATGTCTGGGGGAACTGAAATTACCACCCGTCTAAACATGTGGTTGGTTTTCCTGGCAACCAACTCCCCATCCTTAGGGGTTTTCAAATTTTACATTTCGTAACATAACAAAGATACCTCAGTACTCTCAATAGTTAGGAAATTCCATGATTTTATGATCTGTGAGTCAGGGACTGTGTATGAAGAGCAAATATGTATGAGAAATACACTTTGGTATCTGACTCACAAAAATACTTTTATAAATCATATATCTTTAATTGTGAAATGAAGATAATAATAGTACCTACCTACTAGGGTGGTATGGGGTTAAATGAGATACCTACTTAAAAAGGTATATGATATACAAAAAGCTCTCAGTGAATATCAGCAATTACAGATTTTGCTGAGAACTCAGTGATCAAATTTGATCTACATACCTGTCTTTTTCTCCCACAGTCTACTCTTCAATTATGTCTTCCACAGTATTTTTACAAAAGTGTAAAAGGAGCCAAGTGAGGGAAAATGAGGAAGGACAAACAAGAGAAATATTGAACTCAGCCAAAGAGGCTGGGACTGAATATAAGCATGAACCATCCAGTGAGTTTATTAAGTCTTAGATAACTTTTTGTACAGTGTAAAAGAATGGTTTACAACTTGTTAAACAAGGGGAGAGAAATAGCTTAGGAAAAATCGACTAGGCACAACACTAGTCAGTATGGAATATGTGGAGGCAGGGGATTCACTGGTTAACTTGCTGTTATCACTTAGGGAATGTTTCTAAAGGTTGATATTGGCGGACAGGCGAGTTGCTCACTGGGGGAAGGACCATGCCAATGCCATCTTATTTTCTGAAACCAGGTAAGATAGTAAAATGATGTTTTCTTCATTCACAGCATGAGCCCTGGCCAGTTACCACTGTAGCTCCTAATATAAAAGTTTTCAACCCAGTGTGATTTTTCCCCAAGGGAGAATGGCATTGTCTGAAGACAATGCTGGCAGCCACAAATTAGTGGGGGGTGGGGGGGGGAGGGGGGTGGAAGGCGAGGGCTGAAGGGCCTTTTGCATCTAATAAATAAAAATCAAAGATGCTGCTAAACATAACAACAAATAACTATCTGATCTCAAAAGTCAATAGGTGAGAATTTCTGACCTAGATTTATTTTTAATAACCAGAAGAACTTCATCTACAACAACTATGAAATAATAAAACAGTATATTCGCTATCACTTCCCAAAGTCCTAATACTCTGCAAAGATGGAAAGCAAAACAGCTACTCCCAATCCATACTGCCAAAGGAATTCATCTTGGTCCCTTCCTCCTTTAGTGCTCTGCAGTTAAAAATGTGGTGGGTTTATGTATCCCAGGATACAGTGGGCCACTTTGTTTCCTCCCTAGAACCTGTTCAGTTGCTTTCAAAGAGTTTCAATTCTCAAATGAACATTGACTAATTTGGAGGGTTGAGGTGGGTGCAATCTGGCTGCCTCAGAAAGTAGTGCCATCATGATTCAGGCATGGTAGAGAGGAGAGGTGAAGGATCATATTTATGCTCAATTAAGGAGGATCATTCCATTTCTGGCGGTATAGAATAGGTACCTTCTCAACTATTTTTATTTTTCAGTTGTGTTTTATTGCTTCTTGGGTAGTAGGAATTCTTTTTTAGATCCTGGCAATAGACTTGGAAATCCTACCAGTTGGGTGAAGAGGAGTATGAGGTTTTCATCTTTTCTGCAACACTTAGGTCTTTGCACTGCATCTAGAAAAGGCTGTCTGGATTTAAAGCCAGATGTCCTTTAAACTCATTATTTTCTCTTTACTCTGATGATATATTTTGTAAAGGGCAGATTAAGACACTGGGATCGCCTTTGAGGCTATGCATATTTGCATATTGAGGGTTTTCTTTTTCTCAATTTCTCAGACTTGGTAGAATTAGATTTCAAGCCATTAAGGAGGTAAAAGGAAACTGAATCATTGGAATGATCATCCTGCCATCTTATCCCAGAATTCCAGAAGTTAGAACAGCCCAGAGTTTGTAAATCCTTAGCGATACTGCATAGTAGCAATGTGAGTAAATGGTTAGAGTGTACAATTTTCTTATTTCAGGTTTAAAATATTTGACTAAGAATGGCATCTAATCAAGACATTAAGCTTTACAAGAACTGGAAGTGACTGGATTTTAAACCTGATGAGCTTTATGTTCTATGTGCACATAAAGAATGTTTTTTAATGACTGATTGAGTAAGCTAAAATTTCATTTTCTTCTCCAGATGGCTATAGATTTTCTTTTTCTCAGTGAACACTGATCTTGAATACACTCAGATGCTAAATCCCAGCTGTTTCCCTTTGTGCGCAAAAAGCAGTCTAAATTAGTTTTTGTAACATATACATATCTTTCATTCTCATGAAGTGCTATGCTCAACAAATAACATTTTAGATGAAATCCAATCAATGTTTTTCCTGTTCTTTTTATCCCTATATAGTCTTGTCCCATACTTTTGCATTTGCTACCCAAGGGAAAGCTATTGCTACGGTATAATTTTACAGATAACAGTCCAATTATCATCCTTATTTTCAATAGAGTTTATGATTAAAATTTCCCCATTTATGTAATTTAGTCATTGACTTTATGAATAAAAACACTGGAATTACATCATTACAGATGTTGATAAGTCAATATTTTGGTCACACATAGTTCAGTTGAACAAGGGTTATACCCCGGGATTTCTGAGTCCTTATTCCTTAGTAAAGTATAACTGATAGTATCAGGAAAAATACCTATCAAAATCAATTATTTTGGTAGATACTGTTATGCAGAATCTAAATTATACTTAAACACAGTGAGGTATCTGATTGAAAATTCAAAACATTTTCATCACATATATTAGGAAGTCAATTGTATTCATCTCCTAGGGTTGTCATCACAAAGTCTCAAACATTGAGTGGCATAAACAAAAGACTCCTGAGGTTAGCGATCTGAGATTAAAGTGTTGGCAGGGTTGGTTTCTTCAGAGACCTTTTTCCTTGATTTGTCAATGAACAACTTCTCTTTAAGTTTTCCATCTACACATATGTCCTAATTTCCACTTCTTATAAGGACACCAGTCACATGGATTAGAGCCAACTTTGATGACCTCATTTTAACATAATTTTCTCCTTAGAGAGCCTTTCTCCAAACATAGTTACATTCTGAAGTACTAGGGGTTATGATTTGAACATATGAAATGTGGAGAGGCACAATTCAACTCACAGCACTATCAAAATTCCAGAAACAGAAAAATTAAAACCTTCAGTTCAACATAGTATTTAGTAAGAGTATGTCAGGCATGTAAAAACAGTTAGAAAACTGGGAGTTTTCACATTAAAAATTAATATGTGCTCCAGGAACATGATATTACAAGGGGGGTTATAAAGCGAAAGTGAGGAAGTTGTATAATCTTTACAATGACTGGTTATTAAAATGAGAATTTCAAGACAGAATTTCCAGGCAGCAGATTAGCTAAAATTGATAATATGTAAAAAAAAATCATGAGGATGTCAAGTTTATTTTATCATTGCCAGAGGCATTTATAAGAAATAAACTAACCTGTATTTATGTTCATGAAATAAACTAGATTTAGTGTTGTCTATATGACTTAAATGATTTTGTCTGCAAGGAAATTTCCAAATCCAGTGTCTATTTTATTTCATTATTTATTTCATTTCCCCCAACCTTTCCTTATATCTCCTTATCCCTTTCTCTATTACCCCTCTCTCTTATCCTCAGGACCCAATAGTGTTTATTAATGTCTACTAATTTTTCTAAGTAATTTACTTTATTAATGTCCACTAGTTTTTCTAAGTAATTTACTTTATCTAGTCATTCTTTATGTAAATATCCATTGTCTTTGTCATCCTAACTTGCTTTACTACACACAATGCCCTTGAATTCTTTTCATTTTCCTGTTAATGACTGCATTTCATCTTTCCTTATAACTAAATATTATTTCACAGTGTGAATATACCATATATTCTTGATCCAGTTCTCTATTAAGGAAGTTTCTATGTCCTAACTAATATTAAAACTGCTGCAACAGACACTGTAGACACGTAGTTTTTTTGCATCGATAATTTTATGTTGTTTGAATAGATGCCCAAGAGTGGAATTATTGAATCATATGGGGTTTCTTTTTTTGGTGTTTTAAAATAAATCCAGATCATTTTCCAAAATGGCCAATCCAGTTTACATTCCCAACAAAAGAGTGAGATTCCTCTTTCTCTATATCCTTACCAACACTTTTATGTTGGAGGACTTAATATATGCCACTAGTGTTTCAGAGTTTCTCTTTACCCCCACATGGATTTGAAGTCTAACTATAAACTGAAATTTGAGACAAAGAAAATCCTCACTACACATTTATTGATAATTCTAATGGAAATCCTAGTGCCTTAAGCTGCCCTTTCAAAAAGAAATCATTCAACTAAAGATGTGGGTGTAAGATATAGTCTCTCATTTTAGTTTTATCCTACATATCTCTTTGGAATCAATAGAGAACATATTTTCAAATGTCTGTTAGATTACTAGATATCTTCTTTGGTGAATGAATATCTGTGGTCCATTTACTACATTGTTTTTCTGTGGCTGATGTGTGTTGGGTATTAACTCCTTGTGGATTATGTATTATATGAATATTCTCTTCCATTCAGTAGGGTATCTTTTAATCTTCTGTTTTCTATCACTGTTCGATGCATTTTAACATAAAGTAATTCCAGTTATTAAATTTGAATTTGCTTTGTCATAGGGGTGAAGTTTCAATAATATCTTTACTGTGGATGTCATAGAAAATATCACCAATGTTTTCATCTATATATTTTATTGTTGCAGATCTTATATCTAAATCCATGATCCATTTGAGATATATCTTTGAGCATAGAATTAGAGTGATCAAAATTCATTCTCTTGTGTTTAGTCTTTCAGCTTTCCCAGCACCAGAGACTCTTCTTTCCCCATTATATGGTAGTAGCTGCTTTATCATATCATAAGTACTATGGTGTAAGTGGATATATTTCTGGGCTTTTGATATAATTTGATATATTTCTGGGCTTTCTAATTCATTGATCTGTGAGTCTATTTTTGTGCTAATGGCATATTGTCTTTAATACTGTTGTTTTATAGTAAAGATTAAAGTCAGGTAATGCGAGGCCTTTGTTTCTACCCCTTTCCTCAGAATTACTTTTGATGTTTGAAGTCTTTGCTGCACCCTAAAAATTTTGATAATTTTTATTTAATCTCTTTGAAAAAAATTGTTGATATTTGAATGGAGATTGTATTAATGAGACACATCACTTTAGGTGGGATGATTATTTTGATTATATTGAGCCTTCCCATTCATGAGCATGGGATGTCCATCTAGCTCCTCATGTCACTACATTTTTTTAACAGCATCTTGTCATTTTTATTGTATATGTCCTTCACCTCCTTAATTGGGTCAATTACAAGGAATTTGATTCTTTTTTTAAAACAATGTCAAATAGATTATTACTTATTTTGTTGATTTATTTTTCTTCTTTATTTTTCTTGTTTTTCTCATTTATTTTTCTTCTTATTTCTTCTTATTGGTTGTGGTTGAATATAAAATAAGCTATATTGACATTATAAAATGTATTAGGGAGCACTCTCCTTATAATTTTAAAAATAATTTGAGCAAGATTGGCGTTAGTTCTTCTTTAAATATTTAATAAAATTCATTTGTAAAACTGATCCTATTTTTAATTTTTTCCAGCTACTATTCAAATGATATTAAAATCACTTATGAAATTTGAGAAATGGTAGTTATTTGAAGCAGTTATTGTGAAAGGCAAAGGAGAACAGCTGTGAAACTTCAAGGCCTCCGCTTAGGAGGTCATCCAGAGGTATCTGTCCCCAGTGAGGAAACTGAGCAAGGATTCCTTCCCCTCTTCTCCCTCATTGATAGGAAGTTACCCCTGGGAGGAAAAAAATTTGAAAAGGGAGGTCAGGAGAGGCACTGTGTATGGGGAAGGGGAGATACTACACACACAGGACTGCTGGTGGGCCTCGCTCCTCTCCCTGGGGAGACTTCCCCTAAAGGATCACCCCACAGAGTTTACTGACCCAACAGGGCTACGTGGGGGCAACCCCAGTTCAGGTCTTCCAGGGCAGTCTTGCTGCAGCACTGAGCAAGACCCTGGGCAGGCTCACTAGGACAGACTCCCACTGCTCACCTCATCACACTTTTCACCAGAAAAGTTGGTCTTTGGTGGGTGTCTGAGCCTTCAACCCCCCAGTGACTGATTCCCAGGTCCTGTCATTTTGGTCTGAGAGTTTTCTTATTACTGTTAAAATTCCCATGACTGTGACTGGTTTGTTCAATTCATCACTTTTTTCATGGGTTAGTCTTGGTATAGCATATAGATAAGGGAATTTCTCCATGCCTTTAAAGTTATAGCATTTATTGGGGTTCATTTATTATTGTTCACCAGTCTATTATCTTCTTTTGTATTTCTATCTGATCTATAGTATTTCTATGTAGAGCTGTATGATCTATAAGTTCTCTTTCAGTTATAATTTCAACAGATGCAGAAAAAGAATTTGACAAAATTCAACATCCTTTCATGATAAAAACTCTTAATGAATTTGATATAAAGGATATAATATGACCATATATGTAGCAAGTCCACACTAACATCATATGCAATGGTAAAAGGTTGAAAACTTTTGCTCTAATGTCAGGGATAAGTGAAGGATGCTCACTCTCTTGGCATATCTAATCAACAAAGGTCTGAAAGTATTAGCCAAAGCAATGAGGCAAGAAAAAGAAACAGGAAACATCCAAATTGAAAAGGAAGAAGTGAAAATTCAGAATTTTTTTTGGATAAATAATTTTATATAGAAAGAACTCTAAAGACTCCTCTTAAAAATGACTAGAGATAATAAAAAATTTTTACTAAACTTGATGGATATATAATCAGTGAACAAAAATCAGTTGCATTTCTATATACTAACAATGAACTATCCAAAAAATAAAATAATTGTATATACACTACCATGTTCATTGCAGTACTATTCATAATAGCCAAGAATTGAAATTACCTAAGTTCCCATTGACAAATAAATGAAGAAACATGATACACACACACATACACACACACACATACACAAAAACTAATTGCTATTTTTTTAAAGAAGATGCAATTTTGCCATTTGCAACCAGATGGATGAAGCTAAAGGGCATTATGCTGATAAAATAAGTCAAATGGAGAAAGACAAACACCATTATGACTTCACTCATTGAGCAGATTTTGTTTTCAAATGAAAACAAAATGAATCCATGAACAATATAAAACAACAAACATTTAGACTGTAGGAAAATCACAGTGGTTACTAAAAGGGAGAGATAGATTAATGGGGTAAAAGGAATCAACTGTATGTTGATGGAATGAAGCTAGAATTCTATTAGTGAAAATAATCAGTATATACAGATAATGATTATATGGTTGTAAACCTGAAGCCTACACAGTATTATAAACTGAAGGTATTTCAGTTTAAAAAAGGAAACAATCTCATTTACAATAGCTTCAAGAATTACCTAGAAATACAATTGACAAAATTGTTTGAAAGAGCTGTATACTGTTCAAAAGATATGACACCAAAATAAGAGATTGGAGAAGACACAAATAAGTAAAAAGATAACCTATGTACATGGATTGGAAGAAATAATATTGATAAAATGCCCATTACCTAAAGAAAGCAATGGGTAGAAAATACTCCTATTTTTTTTTTTTTTTTTCAGAATAGAGCTCCAAAATATATCCAAGAATGTGGAATAGTATTCAACCTTACAAAGTAAGGAAAGCCTGTCATATGAAATGATATGGATAAATCTGGAGAAAATTATGCTTCATGAAATAATGAAGCACAAAAAAGAAACACTGCATCTCATCTAGATGTGAAACCTAAAGAAGTTGAACTCACAGAAGCAGAGAGTAGAATGATAGTTACTACAAGCAGAGGGTGGGTGAAGTGGGGAGAATTAGTTAAAGAGTATAAAGTTTCAATTATGTAAGATGAGTAATTCTAGATATCAAATGTATAGTGTAGTAACTACTGTTAATAAAATAGTATTGTAAATTTGAAATTTAATGAGAGCAGAATTTAAAGGATGCAAATAGTAACTATGTGAGGTAATGGATATATTAATTGAATTGATTAACTTAATCATGTTGTAGACCTTAAATAGATGTAACTATATCCCAATAAGAAAAATAATTAACAACTAGACAATTAAAAAGAACTGCATGTCACCTGTATTAAGGAATAGAACCACTTGAATGAATACTTTAAAAACATCCTATTTATTGTACTGGATTTTTAGCTCTAGAAAACAAGTAAACATTAATCAAATTGCCTATACAATTCCAGCATAATTCTTCCTTAAAGAATGTGTGGGCTGAACAAAGACTGAGATTCAGGACTCATCACTTTAACAACAACATAAAACTGTTTTATATTGTAAAGTATGACTAATAGCACAGCCATTATCTTCCTGTCACCAGGTTTTTGAAGACTGATCCAACAGTGAGCCACATGCATAGAGCATCAAAGAAGCAAGTGGTCTGCTGCTATTCAAGCTTCATCTCCCTGTGGGGCTACTGAATACAAAACTTGCATTCACATAAGCCTTTAATTTTCAGCTCAATGAAATTCAGAACTACATCTTCTTTTTGTAAATAATTTTGCAAGTAAAGCACAAAAATGTCAGAAAGTTACCATTTTAAACAGTCTTCTCATTTTTATATGTAATCTCTAGGAAAGTTTTTAACCAATAGTACTAACAGTGTTCAATCAGATCTCTTAGAAAAACTTCATTTCTCTTTTCAGCCCTATAAATAACCTCATCTCTATACGCTGCATATTAATTACATGGAAAAAAATGGTAAAATAGCAAATACAACTTTCAGGCCCCACCATCATAAAATGTTTAAAATTAGCATCATTGCTAATGTTTTTTGTTATGATGCACTGGAAAGACTACAACAGCTATCCTCTGGTGTTCCTGGCTAAAACACTTAAACTGAATCAAATCATGAAAACACAATAGTCAAATCAACTAGGAAAAAAAAAAATCCAGGAACTACTTTGTAGTGACTGAGACAGATGGGATGTTACAATTAAATATAATATTCAAGCCTAGTAATATTTGACCCAAACTCCAAACTACTATAAAGCCATAATTATTAAAACAGACTGGTACTAGAACAAAAATAGACACACAAACCAATGAAATAGAATTAAAAACCCATACTATTACTCACAACTATATGGAAAATTAACTAATAACAAAATAACCAGGAATATTCACTAGAAGAAGGTAATAAGTAGGTAATTAGCCTCTTTAATAAGTGATTTTGGAAAAACTGGACAGCTGCTTGCAAAAGAATGGAATTACATCAGTATAACAAACATTATACAAAAATTAATTCAAAGTGGATGAAAAACTTGGTATGTAAGTCCTGAAAAAATAAAATATATAGAAGAAAACATAGACAAGTACTTAGTAATGCAAGCTTCAGTGATGCCTTTAGGGAATCATCTCCAGAAACAAGAAAAACAGAAAAAAAAAATATAGACAACCGGACCAGGACTATAGTAAACAAAAAGCTTCTGTACAGTGAAAGAATCTGTCAGTAAAATTAAAAGATGTCTTTCTCTTTTTTTTTTTTTTTTTTGAGACTATGTCTCGCTAGTTTTGCTCACACTGACTGAGGTACCATGAACTCAAGCAGTCCCCAGCCTTAGTTTCTCAGGTGGCTGGGATTACAGGCATGTGCCACCATGTCCAGCTATTTTTTTGGAACTAGGTCTCCATATGTTGCCCCCAGCAGGACTTGAACCGTAATCCCTGGCCCCAGCCGCAGCTTCCTAGGCTGCCACTTACAGGCATGTGCCACCATGCCTGGCCTAAAAGCTGCCTTTCTCAATGAAGAAAATATTCACACACCACACATCTGGCAAGGGACTGATCAAAGGTCTACAAGGAATTCATACAACTCAATAGAAAAAAAAAAACAATAACCACAAAGAATTCACACAATTTAATGAAACTGAAGCATTTGGGGAGAAGAGCTTAAAAGACACTTCTCCAAAGAGGAAACACAAATGACCAGCAGGCACTTGAAAAAATGCTCAACATCACTTATAATGAGGGAAATGCAAATCAAAACCACAATGAGATACCATCTCACACCAGTAAGAAAGACCCATAAAACACACACACACACACACACACACAAAATGGACAACAACAAATGCAGGCATGGATGTAGAGAGAAAGGAACACTTTTATACTGCTGGTGGGGATGCAAACTGGTCCAGCCACCATGAAAAACTGTGTGGAGGCCCCTCAAACCACTGAAAATGGAACTACCATTCAATGCAGCAATTCCACTTCTGAGAATCTATCCAAAAGATATAAAAACACTAATTCAAAAGGACACCTGCACTTGGATGTTTATTGTAGCACTATTTGTAATAGCCAGGATATGGAAACAACCCAGATGCCTCAAAACAGATGAATGGATCAGAAAGTTGTGGCATATGTACACAATAGAATAATATTCCACAATCAAAAAGGACAAATCTGATGCATTTATGATAAGAAAAAGTTAAAGCAAACTGACAGCAGAACTACAGCATAGAGCAAGGAAGGGAGGATGGGGTAAAATCGGGGGAGGGATGGGCACAAGAAATTAAGATGATGGGTCATAGGTGATAAGGTGATGGTAGACAATGATGTAAAATATATATGTGTGTATGCAATGAATTAAAAAATTAAAAAAGAATCCAATCAAAAAATGGACAAAAGAGCTAAACAGGTAAAGAAGACATACAGACAACACAACAGGCACATGAAAAAATGTTCATCATCACTTCTTATTATCAGAGAAATATAAATCAAGACAAGATACCACCTGATACTTCTGAGAATAGCACCTATTGAAATGACCAGAAACATAAAAGTTGATAAGGAAGTGAATGAAACGATACTCTTTTATTAATGAAGACTTTATCAAAGGTAATAATGAAGCCCAATATTAATTACATCAATAAAATAAATAAATAAGTACCTTAATGGGGAAACTGGTAAAATATCTATTCATAAACTATATAATAACATAGTATCAATATTAATTCCAAAATTTTGGTCATTGTACTGTGGCGATGTTAATGTCATTGGGTTTTGCTATTATTTTGAAGTGTTAAGTCTCATATCTGCAAGTTAGTCTCATTTTTTAAAAAAAAGTCTAGCTTTTTTATAGTGAAAATTTATATTTAGAATAAGCCAGCTGGACTCAGTTTAATGACCCCAGTTTTGCTGGCAATATTCAAGTATCATAGTCAGGACCCAGCTGAACATGAGCCTTCTTCATTCCATCATGTCTGATCACAGTGTTAACCTTGACCACATCAATGTCATAGAGTTTCTTCACAATCTGTTTGATCTGGTGCTTGCTGGCCTTGATGTTCACAGCTCAACAGGTGTTTCGATGTCTTCTGCCTTCTTCATGATTGCCACTGTGGTCAGGGAACTTGATGATGGCGTTGCAGTCAAACTTGCTTCTTCTGAAATTTTTAGGTTACCTTCAGAGTTGCTGTGTCTTAGGCCTACAGGATGTGGGTGATGTGTGAATCTTCTTTTTTATATGGCTGAGGACATCTTTCAATACTGCTTTCCTGTCTTTTAAAGCTTTCACTTTTGCTTTGACATTGGGAGGGACAGGTATTTGCTTCTTTCTTTACTTTTCAAGTCATCTTTATGAAAAGGGGGTAAAATTTAGTTATAGAAAGCTGTCAAAGAATCTATGCATTTTTCAGTTTTTGGTGTGTGTGTGTGTGTGTGTGTGTGTTTAGTGGCCACATGATAAAGTATGCTTCAAAATTGCAATGCCCTATGTAATCATTAAGAAAAAAGAATATGCCTTTAAAAAACACCAAATTTCTATCATTATTTGATTGCTTTTTCAAAATTCAAAGAAAATCCAGTCCTT
The DNA here is from genome assembly GCA_004024945.1 of Uropsilus gracilis. Lineage (NCBI taxonomy): Eukaryota > Metazoa > Chordata > Mammalia > Eulipotyphla > Talpidae > Uropsilus > Uropsilus gracilis. The sequence continues at coordinate 27,946 of PVHY01018565.1, forward strand.
AAATAAATGCTGATTCTGCTTTTGTCTTCTCTGTATAATTTTTTAAAATTTTGACTAGCATCTACCATAGTCTTTGAGACATAAACATTTGCTGTATGAATGAATGTAAATACTCACGAATGGTCATTGAAATTAACCAAACATATTAAGGTGATTTTTTTTTAAATAATCAAAGTATTAAATGTTTTACCTTTTAAAAAATGCTTAAAAAATCTAGATGAACATATTTAAGAAATCTTTGTTCTATTTTTGTAACTTTTGTGTAGTTTAAAAAAATACAGTGTCAAACACAAAAGCTTTCAGAAAATGTAGTAAAATCTAATGTAGCATTAATTCTAGTTATCTTCATTATAGCTTATATTGCTCAAAATTATAACCAGATTAGAAAAAATTGTTTCAATATTTTCTAAATTAAAAAGATGTTGTGTTCTTTTGACTGGTAGCTATTTTTCTGGCATAAGTGAGCAATGACTTTTTTCTGTCAACAAGATAAGAGGAACAACTAGACATTTGGTACTGAACATATCATATTCATTTTTCATATATTTATTGAAAATCTACTATATGCCAGACACTGTTAGATGCAGTGATAGGAAAATAAAAAATACATGGTTTGTGACCTAAAGGACATTATAGATCAGTAGGGAAGACATTCAGTAAATGAATAGTAGCACGGAAATAGACTAGCATAAATAAGTGTATGTGTGCACCATCCCCACCGTTGTTAGAAAAGATGAACTGGCCAATTCCCAGTCCAGAAAAGAAGTTAGAAATAACTTCAAAAGAGAGGTTGTATTAAAACTATATATAAAACAAACAGAAAAATAATCAAATTACAAGAAGGTCTTAAAAGATGAATAGTGACTTAGATGGACAGATTTAGGGAAGGGTACGCTGGGCAGATGTAAAAGGCATGGTGCTTGAAAACAGCCTAGAAAATTAATGGGACATCAAATAATTTATAAAGACTGAATCCAAATTGGGAAGCAGTCACAATGAGAAAAGATGTTGGGAAGATGTGTGTTTTTATATATATACATGTATCTAGGGAGGGTGGGAGAGTAGAAGAAAGAG
>PVHY01018566.1:0-29022 GCA_004024945.1 Uropsilus gracilis
GAAACCTGGATGTACCTAGAAGAAATCATTCTAGCAGAAACGAGTCACATAGAAAGGGACAGAAACCAAATGGTTTCACTAATATATGGTCAACCAAATGAAACTGCACAAGGGGAGAATGGGGACCAGCTGGAGCGGGTGGGAAGGGGAGGCAGTGGGTGACCCCCAGGGACTGAAATGATGTGAAATATATATAAATTAAAAAATTATTTAAAAAAAAAAGCAAACGAAAACAAAAAATAAAATATATATATATATATATATATATATATATAAAGACACAAAACAAAGGAACAGACTAAATTTACTTTTGTCATTGATTACTATAATACATAAATTGTTTGATCTAAGTCTTCTTAGCTAACCTTTTAAATAGAGTAATGCATGCTCTAGACATTTCATGATAATCAGGTAAGAAATGTAAAGAAAGATCTGTGAAATAGATAAATAACCATATAACAATGAGAGTTAATTCAGTATGTACAAAAGTGAAGCAGGGTTCATACTAGCAAGCCTCCTGCAACCCAGGATTACATAGTGCCCAAATTAAATTAATTTTACTATGAAAATAATGTCATAGCTAAAAACAAACCAAAAACAGATACAATGGCAACCAAAAAAAATGCAAGATTGTTGGCTAGAAGAATTATTTTCCATACAGTAAGTGAACTAAATTAACTCAGTTCACCAATGAACCTAAAAGGAATTCAACACAATCTTCTGCTCAATCTTCAATTATATAACTATCACCTCAATTTCTAAAGTATAAATAAAGAGAAATAAATATTACAGGTTTTCTCAACATAAGTAGTATCGACACTGGAAAGTTTTTTGTTGTTGTCGTTGCTAGGATATCCAATGCATTGTATGATTATTTAGAAGCACCCATAGACTCTACCAACAAGCTGTTAGGAGCAATGCCCCCTCATACATCGTGACAACTAAAAATGTCTCTAGAAATTACCAAATGTCCCCCAGGTAGACTGGAAGAAGAGGACAGAATTGTCTCCAGATACTCACTGAGCTACATTCATACTACTATATTTCAGTAATTTTCTCACATTTATCTTATCATAGATAAGTGGCTTTAAATGTAGCTTGACACTAGCAGATGTGAAATATTTTTAAAATTCTGCCTATAAGATAGTAATATGTTAAGAAAAATCATGACTTTGGAAGAGAGTTAAGATTCAATTACCCTTTCCATCAACATTAGTTTCTATTTAATTCTCTCTTAAGAATTTTCTTCCTGGGTGTTCTTTTGGAGTGATAATTTGGTTAACCTGCCACTAAAGCTTAGTGACAGCTTAGTCTTCACTCATACTTACTATTATAGTTTATGTAGAAAAAAATAATCAAACCTTATACTTTCACTTTCTTAGTAACCAAATATGAAATTAAGTGCCAAATATTTAAATTAAATATATTCAAATATTTATTTTTTAATATATTTATACAATATCAAGTGCAAAAACTAGCATTCTACTAATACTAAAAAATATATCATAAACAAACATGTATATAAGTGTGTATGAATATATATACACATATATGGTAACATGCAAAAATGAAAGAAACTTCAAGAAGAAATTTAAGAATTATATTTAATGCCCAATATATACACCAATGAGCTAATATGGTAGGAGCATTAAAATGTGCATGTGGAGGTACAAATTTTGAAAATAATTTATAAGTTTTTAGGTTGCTATCTCTGTCAAATTTGCTCAGTGTTAGAGTGACTACTGTTGACTTCAAATAGGAAGACTTACTGTCACTCTTACTCAGCAAACTTAAAAATTAACAAAGCCTGATCAACAGGCCCTCTGATATAATTCTAGTTTATACTATGTATACGTTGTATACAACATATACTATGTATATGTTTCTGGTAATGGCGGTTGCAATATTAAGAAATACTAGACATTTCAACTCCATTAATTTTAGGGAAGCTATAATAATTTTTTTACTTAGTAAACTGCAAAATGAGATGGCATATTTCTACATTTATACTTGTGGAGGAGTCCTGTTTAAGGTGATAATGAACTTATACAGATCAACTCTTTCAATGAAAGCCAGAAAAGCTAAACAAGATATAATTTTATGTAATATAAGAAAACCTCTGAAATTAAACATAAAATCTATAATGGTGCAATTTTATATAAACTTTTAATGGTTCAAATTTGAAATACTCATGCTAAGCAGTCTTATATATCCTTGTAGTATTTTATACGTACATACATCTATATATATATATACTTTTATGTATATCCTAACCCTAACAGAGATCTACAAGAAGTCACATTTTTATATGTACTGTCTAGTGTTTAGGTTCTACACCATTCCAGATACAGGAAATGTAACATATATCACCAGAACCTTCTTTTTACCTTTTTTATGAAAAAAAAAATACATATATGTTAGTGTTAAAGAAATGATCAGCAGAGAAATTAAAATTTATGTGGAACTTTGGCATGATACAGTTAAAGTGGTGGGAACCTGCCTAAATACTTCAGACAGACTCTCCATCACCCACTCTTATGTAAGCTACAACAAGCCAACTCCCTTATTTCACTAGTGAACTAGTCAACACTGAGGTAATAAAACTGGAACGTCTCATCACTCCACATGATATTTGAATAGTAAAATTTCTTTCATTTGGTAAAAATTTTATTATTGCCAAATAAAACTAATGCAAATATAGTAAGATATTCAAGATTTTGAGTAATTCTTTTGTTGAAAAGGACTCTTGGGGAACCTCAAATTCATCTTGCAATTGCTTAGGCATGCTTTTGCTCCTTTGACCCTTTCATGCCCCATCCCTCAAGTATTTGGGGTGGAGGTGGTTGAAGAAATCCAGAATGAACTAATCAGCATGCATTTATGCATTTTTAGTCCACTCTAGTTTTATTCCCTCAGGTTCTTCTTCATGCTCTACTCCTCCATTAAAAGCTATGTTTTATTCATTGCTGAACTCCCAAAACTTAACCAAATGCCCTGCATATAAAGTCATCCCCAACAGGACAGGGAACTAGAGATTGAAAAGGAAAAGATGGACATCTCACTCTCATGGAACCTGATGGGAAGGACACTGAATATTGGTTGCATGAACCAAATCAAGTAATAAAAGACCAGTGAAGCCAAGCACGGTGGCTCGTGCCTATAAGCTTCAGCCTATGAAGCGGCCGGGGCTAGGAATCGCGGTTCAAGTCCCACTTGGGGCCCGTAGCGAGACCTAGTTCCAAAAAAATAGCTGGGCATGGTGGTGCACGCCTATAATCCCAGCTACCTGGGAAGCTGAGGCTGGAGATTGCTTGAGTCTGTGGTACCCCGGGCAACGTGAGCCTGCAGCTCCATGGGCAAAAATAGCAAGACCTAGTCTCAAAAAAAAAAAAAAAAGACCAGTCAGCACAACCCACTGCATATATTCTTTTCTCGGAAGAGCATCAGCTTCTTCATCAGAAACTTGTATTTCTATCTCCAGCCCTGACCATTACCCTAAGTTCCATATTCATATATCCAATTGCCTACTTAACTATAGACCTGGAAGTAGTTACAGGGATAGATTGCATGGACTCCAAAATCAGGCTGCTGGCTTCTGAAGCCCAGCTCTATTACAAGCTAGGTGTCTACAAGAGTTATTTTTAACCTCTCTGAGCCTCTGTGTTCTTTTTTAAAATGGGGACTATAATGGTTCCTAGGACATACAATTGTTTTGATAATTAAATGAATTAATATATGTAAGGTTGTTTAAAACCCTGCCTAGTCTACATAGTATTTCCTATTATTACCAGCACTAACACTCCTGTTACTTGGTCTAACAGACATCTAAAACTTGTCCAAAACAGAATTCATTTTCTCCCCAGACCTCTTTTTCATTGTCTCAGTAAACAACACCACTATTTTCCTAGTTGTTGCAGTCTAAATCATAAGACATCACCATTCCTCTTTTCCTCACAGTTTACACTACCAAATTCATGCCAGCAGCTCAATTGTCTAAAGTGTACTATGAATTTGACCACTTAAATCATCTCCAGTACAACCTCCCTTAGTTGGAGACATCACCATCTCCTCCAAGGTACAGCAATAGCCTCTATCTCCCAAGTTTTAATGCTCTCACTCCCTGGCCCTAAATTCTCTGCCAACAAAACTGAAGTCAGATGTCACTCCCTTGAAGGAAACTTTCCAACGGTTTTCTATCAGACCTTTGCTTCACCATCTTTACTATATGTTTAAAATCTTTATCAGTCTAGAGGGGCTCCCCATAGTATAACTGACCTGCCAACATCATCTGCTATCACTTTCTGCTTTCCTCTTTATGTTTTGCTATGCCTTGCCCAGGTCAGACTTATTTCCACCTCAGAGCATTCTTTGTGGCTGTTCCTACTGTGAGGAAGCATTGTTCTTTGCATAGATTCTGAAGTTAGAGTGCCCAAATTCAAATACTTCTTCTTTCACACTTTAGCTCTATAATCTTGAGCAATTTAAACCTTTCTGTTGTCTGTTTTCTTAATTATAAACATGGAGATGTTAATACCTAACTCATAAGATTGTTGTAAAAATTAATTTTGTATTTAGAAGAATGCCTCACACAAAGTTGTTCCCACCTAAGTGTTTACTGTTATTCCTTCCAGAAACATACTTTAGTCTTCTCTCACCTCAATCCATTCAGCTGCTACTTTCTTTGAAAAGCCATACCTGATAGATTATAAAACAAACTGCCCTGCCTCCAACCCTCCTTCACTGTATTTATCCTATCAGAAATATTCTGAACATGTACTTATTCTCTGTTGCTTATTTCTCCACTAAAACATGAGCCATTGGGTTGGATATTGTGTTTGTTGCTCTATTTCTAGTTCTGGCTTAGAACCTGCCTTCCCTATGCACACATCTCTTATCCAGGCCACCAGAACTATTGGTGTATCATACTAACTACTATATACAGTCTTTCCATTTGTGATCTCATTTGATCCTTGAAAAGGCAACAGAAGTTGTACCATCATCTTTCATTTTATAGAGAGGAAAATCAACCTCCAGGTTTGGGTGGGTGACTTGTCTTTGGAAGCAAAACTCAGCAACTGATTAAATTTAGAACCCCTACTTTCTGATTCTAATGGCCCCTCAAACTAAGATGGAAGGATATTATATCCTTGAACTGAGTTTACAGAAATATGATCTCTCAGTATCCAAAATAAATACCCTCTAAGGTGAGGTGTGCAAAATATTCTTCCCTTCAGAGTTCCTAACAAAACTTGTTTCTGAATTAGAGAAGTCTTACATACAGTACAGTATTAATGCATTAATAATAACCCCTGGTATAGCAACTACCACTAAAACACTTTTATCTGTTGAGTATACTAACCCCAGTACGGTAAAGCTTTCTCTGCAAATCCCAATCAAGGGGAGTCTTGTAATTCCCAAGAAGAATTTGATAATGGTACTGGTTATTTCCTAATTCCTGTTCCACCAAGTTCAGCAACAATATTTAGAGTGGTTCATTAGGCTCAAGTGCTGTCCATGATCAGATGGGGGTAGGGGCTGGGAAGGCAAACTGAAAAAGGCCCCTATCTATAAGATTTTTGTCAAATGGCCTTTGACCTCCACATTCTCAGAAAAATCAACTGTTTTTATGAGCTTACTCCTAGCACGTTTACATGTTTGTGTTCTCTCTCGTGGTCTCACAAAGTTCCAGGCCCCGTAGTAACAATGGTGGGGGTGGGGTGGGGGGAGTCTAATGTCCTCCAGTTTACCAAAAAGGAAACTGAGGCAGTAAGTGGTTATCATTACAAACTGTCCTTGGCGATCTGGTCCTTGGAGGTTACCAAAGGAAGCCCAGACTTGGATTCGCTAAAGGAATAATTCTTCAACCTTAGGTGGTAACATGTCAAACTTCGGGGTTTTGGGAAATCTATGCCCTCCAAGAAGAATTTAAAAAAAAAAAATTCTCCCAATTAGATCTGCCCCTTTCCAAGGCCTCGCACTCCTACTACGACTAGAGCCCGCAGCTTCAGGGGGAAAGGTGTGAGACCAGGCCCACCAGAGGGGTCTCTCTTCGCATGCCCGATTCCTCCCGCCCCAAAGGGCGCTCCCACTCCGGGCGGGCAGCTGTGCCTTCGCCACGTTCGGCGGTTCCCCTCAGTGCCCAAGAATCGAACGCCCCACAGTACCATCAACACCCGTACTGCGAGCAGCTATACGAGCCCCGCAGGCCCAGGGAGCTGCAGGAAACCTCGGAAACTTACAGTTTTCCTACAGCGTGCGCGTCACGGCGAGGTGACGTCACGGGACCCGGCGTTCCGGGAGGTCAGACCGCCGGACGCTAAGCGCTCGGCCCCCGCGGCCCCGCCCCCAGCGCGAGGCGGGAGAACCACCCCTTTCCTCGGCGGCCCCGCCCCCTTCGTGGAGCCCTGGGACGCAGGCGCAGAGGACCTGCGTGGCCGCCTCTCCGTGGGCCTGACAGCTGGGACGCCTAGGGCGGGGTCGGCTTCGCGACAGCTTCGCGCAAAGCGTTTGGCGGCGGGGAAGCCAAGATGGTCATCAGAAGAGGGTCAGGACCCCCAGGGACACTGCAGACAAGCTGCCACCCGACTTTTCACAGACATTGTCTTCCTTCCTTAACGTGTTCGTTAAAAGTTCTCCACGTGCGGAAACAGCCATTTGTTGTCCATCAGGTGCCTGCGGAGCGCAGGCCGGAGGAGTCGGCAGTCCCGAGGGCCTTGCTCTACCCGGCCCCGCCCCTCCGGCCCCGCCCCTCCGGCCCCGCCCGACGCGGCCTCGCCCTTCGCGCCTGACCTTCCGGCTCGGGCTCCAGCTTGGGCTCCCGCTCCGAAGGCCGCTCCCTGCTCCGCGTCGTCCCGGTCCTGGCGAGCGGCTAGTCACTTCCTCTGAGATTGTAACCTCTCCCCTTCCTACAGGATTTCCTTTTTTGACTCAGTGCATTAATTTGCAGATTACCGTTCACCTTTATTAAATTTAGCAAATGATGAGCTGTGTAATAGGTACACTTCGTTGTTGTAAACTTTCCACCATGTCCCCCACTCAGTAAAGGGGCCTTTCCTAGGCCCAGCCCCTGTCTCAACTCTTGTATGTTCTCACATTCAGTGATAGGGAAAAAGGAAGCTCCACGAACTGACAACAAGGTACAAACAGATTATTTCTGACTTGCAGAAAAAAAAAAATCACGATGGTAAATATTGGCCCAACAATCTGTCTTGAGGGAAAAAATAATGGGAAAAACAGACCTTAGAGATAGACCTTAAGGAGGAAATACTGAAGATAGCCAGGATTGCTTTTTAAATCTTATTTGGAAACATGACAAATGGCTAGATCGGGCGTGGGATTTCTGCCAGGCAATTACAATGTAAATAAAATCTGAAACAATGGTTTGTTTACACTGTCATTGAAAATACTATATTTTCATAGGAAAGAGTTGATGACGGGAATGTTAGTCTTTAACTCTTGACATTTAAGTTAATATAATTAACACGTTATTATTCAGGAAAAATCTACTTAAGAATTTAGTTTTGAAAACTTGCTGACCAATAATATTTGTACATGTATTTTTAATTTAATATGAATAGTTTTAATGATCATTGCCACATTAAGACATTTGTAAAGTGCATAGTTTTAACAATGTTTTTGATCTGTGATGTAGTTAAAAAAATTAGCATCTATATTAAAAAAATTAATAGTTAAAACAGTATAATTTTTCCTTGATAGCCATTTTAAGAAATATTCACTTTTTATTTTATTATTTACGTTTGTGAAGTGTTTTACAATTTCCAAATTGGAATTGAATATCTAAATTTAATATCTAAAATTGAAGTTTTTAGATATACTATGGAAGTGTAAACCTATAATTAAAGAATAGCAAGGTTAACAGACAAGCTCAAGTGCATTTATTTAGGAATAGTGAAAATGAATGCAGGAAACGCAGGTTTAGATAGAAACCAAGGATGTCCCAAGGAAGGACAAAAGTCATGGGGATTTATAGAGAGGAAGAAAAAAATCAAAAGATAATACTTTAGTGAAGAAGTCACGAGCTAGAAACAGTCACGTGGAGGGTCACAAAGTAAAAGTAGGTTAAGGGAGGGTCACAAAGTAAAAGTAGGTAAAAGTTCTTTTTCTCAATCCTTCAAAAGGATTTTCTTATTCCTGCTAGCTTCTTGGATTTGCCCCATCCACGGGTTACCCGCAGGTTACAGAGGACAGCAAACAGGTTTTTCTGCGGTGGTTTTTGTTTTTGTTTTTGTTTTTTGCACTGGTCCTATTTAGAAGTGGCTCCAGTCAGCTCAACTTTTCACAGGAGTGTGCCATAGGTAAATATCACGTTTTGGAGTAAAAATTTTAAGAAGTATATTTCAAATGCATTGTGTTTAATAGGAAATACTTTTGCCGGTTATCATACTTAGGTATAATATACATTTCTTTTCTTCTCATTCTGTCAGTATATTTTCTTTTAATGTCCTGATATTAAAACAAATAAACAGACCTTTCTTATCTCCTATATTGCTGGATGAAGAAAAAAAAGGAATGTAACAAAATATTAACAACTAGAATGGTACCTAACCAAGGGAAGGATCTTCAAGGAATATCAACTGAAAATTTATGGGGAAGTACACAATCAGATTCTGTGAAATTTTGTAACAAACTGGAGTCAATATAGATGAGTGGCCAGAAACTGGCCTAAAAAGTATGTTGATATTACAGACCAAATGCTATCTTTAAGAAAATAAAATCCTGTATTTTCAAGGATTAACAGTGAAAGGACTTAGAATGTCCACTTTTGCCCTTGTGATTTCAATTTCCTTTTGTCATCCTTTCACTTTGATATCTGCTACCCCTACCTTCCTCACTTTTTTCCTATGAATCATTTAGCAAGCTGAAAAAAAGCTGAACATTAATAGAAGGGGGAAACAAAAGAAAGATAAATATAAAGGCTACTATTTATGGAGTGTTTAGATGTGCTGGCAGTGTACAATATTGTTTAATCCATTATCTCCATTTCACACACAAAGCAGGCAGGGAACAGGAGATGGACTAAAGTGTCCGGTGTCACACAGCCCTCTGAGCAGCCATATCAAGATTTGATGCATGTTCTGGAACCCATTGTCATAACCACTGATCTGTAATGAGTTTCATATAATAAAGCACAAAAAATGCCTGAAGCAGAGTCTTGGAAAGACTAAGATATGTAAATTTTAGCTCTGAAAAACTGACATCAATGTAGAGTAACTTCCTCACTCTTCCCCAGCCTGCATCCACATAGATATTTCTTTTTTTTTTTTAATCATCACGCCCCAATTTCTAGCTTTACTAAAGTGATCATTATGAACCTTTAAATTTATTTGGCAACCCATAGAAGGATTGCTACCCTGAAAAACACCAGTTAAAAATCCAAAATATATAAATATCAGATTATATGTATGGGCAATTATTTCCAAGCCACAAATTAGGGAAAGCTTTTAGAGTATAAGTGTTTGTTCTGGTACTTCTGACTATGGATCTCAATCAAAATATTTGATAAACACTCTTATAATCACTCCTTGCCTGACTTATCTGTATATTTCGTGCTTCAGAATCAGGACCAAATAAAACAGAATCCCACTTTTCAACCTTTCTGCATCCTTCTCAGCTCCAGTCTAGTCTAAGACTAGTCAGAGATGTCAAACCCAAGAGTATAATAATATAATAAACACCAATAAAACAAGAATTACACATAATAAAGAGATTGTTCTGAAAAAGCAAAGATACAAGTTTAGCAGAAGGAAAATCTAGGACAGAAATTGATGAGCTGGGGTGGATTGGGCTTGGGTAGGAGGATCTGTATATTTAATAATCACACACACCATCTTACACACTACTGTCACAGTTTACAAAGTATATTTTATTTTATCACTTCTTCCCCTTACTTACTTGCCCTTACTTACTAATTTCTCCCCATCCTTTTATCTCTACTTAGCAGAAACTGCCTCCTAAGCTGCTTTTTCTGTCAGCCATGGAAATGACTTTAATTTCCTCCTCTTCTAGATATAAATTCTGAGAACAGGGATGGTTTTGGTGGTATTACTCAACCTCAAATCCTGTACTTGTAGGAAAGTACCCTACCCTAAATTGGTACTCAGTAAATATGTGTGGAAGAGTGAATGGGTGTAGGAACTCAAATTCAAAGTCTAGCTAGATTTCTTATTCAAGATGCTGGCAATATTCTAAAAGGGGCAAGGGCACTCTGTCAATGGAAATAATTAGAACAAAAAAGTTCTTAGAGAAGAAAAACATTTTGAATGACAATATACCATAACAAAAAAAAAGTGTTCTGTTATTAGCTATTATAATATTTCATGCAAGTTGAACTATCTCCCCTAACTTCAAAGGGGGTTAGTCTCAATGTTACTGGTAGTGAATGTCCTAATAGGGGGCTATTCATCAGGGAGACTTGGGGAAATCAGAGCAAGCCACCTAGAGCCATATTTGCATGAATTCCCCTGAAAGAAAGTGATAAGACACTGAGTGCTTAAATGAAGGATGTTGGACAAAGTCTCATCCCAAAAGGAATTGAGAAGTAAAAAAGGCTCATGAGAAGCCAAGTTCATTGTTAAGTACAAGTACGCTTTTAAGTGTAAGGCTGAAAAAAACAAAGCAACTTTGGTAATTGTGTTGGTAATGTAGGGCAGGTGAGGAAGGTTCAAGAAGGCTAAGAGAATGTCCAAAATATTAACAATTAAAGGGGAGAAAAAATTCTCATAGTAAGCATAGAATATAGCCAGAATGTTCTAGAAACAGGGTTTAGCTCTTGTATATTCTGTTCTTCCCTGGAAACTGTTTTATTCCTCACCTCAGAAAAGATCTGCTCTTTCTTCAGCTGCACATATTATCATTAATAACCTCTGCTAATAATACCTATATCTAAAACACTGCTAAGTACTTTTGTTGAAATCTTTATTTAATCTTTACAACAACTCTGTAGGGTTGTAAAGTAATTGTAACTCTACAATTATCTTATTTTACAGTGAGAGGGGTGAAAAAAGAAATTGAGTATCTTGCACTAGGTCATGTTTCAAGTAATCTGACTAATTTTAACCTTCGGTAATTCACTGTAGCATCCTGGTTTGCCCAGGTGGTCAGATGATTTCTTCTCTCTGCTCCTAACACAATTTTTATCGCACATGAGAAATCAGAATAGATCTTAAAATTAGAACAATATAGTTAATTTTTTTCTCAAAGGTACAAAACATAATGGTTTATCTTATAATTTTTCTTCCATTTAAAAACATAGTATATTGTATTATAATTATTTATGCACTTTCTCCCCCACTAAACTATAAATTCTTTGAAGCCAGTGATCAATTTACTCAACTTTGTGTTCTTGGAATGCAACACAATTTCTCGTATGTAAAAGGTATTTGACAAATTTCTTGGATTAAATTGAAAGAACTATCATCTACCTTATGGTAGGTACAGTCAAGAACATAAAGGTCATCACTGTTGTCACCAAAACTCTTGATTACCCTCAACTGTTGATCTAGAAAAACAAAACCACAGCCCTTTGGTTGTATCCCAGTTAAGTTCTATCTGAATGTAAAGGTATGTGATAGTTCCTCTGAGCAATTATTTCAGTATGTCCCATTATCTCATTATTTATCCATTGTGTTGGTGAATGGGTATTCTGAGACCAATTTTCAATGTTGAGAGTGAGGTACTACCCACATTGTTGACCTCAAACAAAAGGTGACCTGTCATTTTACAAAAAAATGGTGTTTATTTGAAAAAAAAAAGATCAAAAAGGAAATCTGGGAAGTGAAATCTCCTAGTCAGACATAAGTATTCTTATAACCAAAGCTCATGCCCTCTTATATAATATTTAAAGTGGTTAGTACTACAGTGAGATCCATCTCCTTCCTTCTGATGGGAAAAGATGGGGAAGCAACATCTTTCACTCAGACATGCAAGGCATGTCAGGTCCTCTTCTGTAAGTCCACACTTAACATCACCAATAAGTTATTGGGAGCTATGCCTTTAAGTGGAATGATGTAGAACAAAAGCAGGTCCTTGAATAATGTCACTTTAGTCATTGTCAGCTGGGTTTTTTTTTTTCTGTGTTAGATTGAAAAGTTGAACAAACTATTAGTTAAGGACCTGTTTTTGTTGATTGCGCATATATGTGGGAATTCTCTTCTAGGCTCTTATTCCATTTAAATGTGATTTATGTTTATTAATTTTCACATTTTCCTCTTTTGATCAAGATCCTTCTCTGAAAGCATTGCTGATTAAAGTCAGGTTTATTCCAGATTCACTGACATTGTTGTCCTTTAGTTTCAGGAAGGGTTTTGTTTGGGTATCATGTCCCACACTGGAAAGCGAGTGTACATATTTACCTGTTGTGATCACATTAGATAACAAGGAGTAATAAAGGAAACATGTCTTAGGCATTTTTCATCTCAGCCTGTATCCTTCTTATAGGCTTAATCCTAACATCTTGGGAAACTGTCTCACCAAATATTATCTATTTTAATTACAGAAAGTCTTTACCTTAAGGTTATCAGATTCAAAAAGATGTAGTGCTTTCTTTAGATGTATCATATGACTGCAAGAGTTTATACCCTGAAGTTTGGCTGCACACGAATTTGTTAGCAATCCTTTATAGAGATCATTGCAGCTAATTTGAGGTTTCTTTTCTGGAGGTTTCTTTTCCAATAGACAAACTATCCAGGTTGCAGTTTTGGGGTATGTTGCTTAAGGTCTTGATCTCCCTAGAGAAATCTATAAAAATATTACTCAATCAGAATATGATTACTTTTGATAAAAGCAGTTAAGTTCTTACAGTATTGAAATATATATTCTTTAATCAATTGCAGATCAAAGAGGTAGGAACTAGATATATTGGGCACACCCTTTGACTATCTCAAAAAGGGTAAGAATTTATGAATTTAAAAAGAATGGAACTAAAATTTAGAAGGATCAACAGCAATGCTTTTGGCCAAGGTAACTGGAAGCTACCTAAAACTTTGACCATTTGTATATTAATACTGTTGGTTGATCTGTTGAAACAAAGTTGAGATTAGCAAACACAATGAAAATGTTGTGAAATTGACCACATGGCAGTTTATCAGAGCACCTGGTCAGTAAAATGAGTTGCTTGATCACTACAAAGTTCAAGATTCATTTTCCAGGTAAAGAAAGGTTTTTCCAAAAGGAATTTGGCCACCAAAGAAACAATAGCTTGTTTGCAAGGGAGGGCCTCGGTCCAGTGAAAAATGTGCAGAGCATGACTGAAACATTAATTATATCCCAAGACGGGGTAGTAGCATGAAATCTAATTAGCAAAACTCGTATCATCTGCAAGGTAATTTAAAATCCAGAAGGCAAATCAGCTTTGTATTTCAGACAGTAAAACATGTAAGGTAGGTACTTTACAGCTTATTAATATAATGTAGATTAACCAATGTTGATCCATAAATGCAATCATTTTATCAGTGTGTTAAAGCTTTAGTGTATGTTAGGAGTGATTAGGAATGGAGAAGTTTTCCATCAACAAGCAATTCGTAGACACCAATGGAGTGTCTTAAGAATTCAGTTAAAGTATGTTGCTATACAGAGGTAGCATTAGATTTCACAGGTTAGGGCTTAGTTTTATAGGACTTAAAGTGTGATATCCATAGAAAAGTGGGAGTTCCAGGTTTCCTGCCTCACTCAAGAAAGGGTGGAGCTGAACAGAGATGAGAAGAAGCTGAAAAGAGAATGAAGAAATAGACAGATGAGGATAAAGAGGACTAGAGGAGGCACATGAAGCAGAGAGACATGTGAAGAAGTCATGTCTACTTCTCAGCCTTGGACTTGTAATAAGGACTTAGGGATCATAGGAGAAGACTCTTGAAACAGGCCTGGGTGATGGACCTATGGGGAGGCTGACAATGGCAGCTTCTGTCTTCACTTAGGTTTTGATTTTGTTCCTTGCCTTCCAGACATGTCTAACCCCTTCTGTGGACCCCTATCAGAGTTGCCTTAGGCTGGTGGCAAGCTTTGTGGCCTCAACCCTAATTGGGCACTTACCCATTAGGGGATAAATAACTTTGGATGTTTAATGGGGAAACTTTTTAAACTATATTCTTTCTCTTCTTTTTATTGTGCACTAATTGTTGCACACTAACTGTATGAAAGTTCTTTTTCATTGAAGGTCTTATATACTAGAGTATGCTTTGTATTTATGTGATGGATGGCAGAACCCTTTTAGAGTGTGCAGGTTTGGCACCCTGGAATATCCCTCATCCTGTCCACTAATGTGACAACTCGTCCTCCACCCATACTTCAGATAGATATCAGTTTTAAGCCCAGATAGATGCCTGGGCTTCTAACCAAATGACTAATGCAGTCCCCCTCCCTGCTTAGAAATCAGATGTAAGGAACAAGCCTAGTTTGTTGGATGGGCTTCTGAATAGGTATAAATCAGAGGTTTCCAGGACATTCTGTGGATTCTATTCATTTGTTAGATTGGCTCACAAAACTCAGGGAATCTATTTACTTACCATATTATTGCTTTATTATAAAACGTTATAACTCAATAACAGCCAGATGAAAGAGACCCAAAGAGCAAGGTATGGGGAAAGGGTACTGAGATTCCATATCTTCTCCAGATCTGGAACTACTCTCCTTCAGTGCCTCCATGTGCTCACAACTCAGAGGCTTCAATACAGTCATGATTGATTAAATCAATGGACTTTGGTGGTTGAACTCTATCTCCAATCCCATTTTCTTCCAAAGAGAACTTAAAGTTCCAACCTTCTAATCACATGGTTGACTCTCCTAGCAACCAGTACCCATTCTTAGGTGGAGTCCAAAAGTCACTCATTAACTAACAAAAGTCTCTCTTTTCTCTTAGGATATTCCTCTACTCTTGGGAGTTGTGAGTCAGTAAACCACTATAGACAAAGACCAAATATGTGTGAGAAATATATTTTAGTCATCTGAATGAGTAAATTTATTTTTCTTATAAATTTTAAGATTACAGTTAGGTATGGCATGTTTTAAGTGTTACATTAATGCCAAATTAAACTTCTAAAATTAGATTTTACCCTCTCCCTGCCCCACCCCATCCCCAAATTTCCTATTGTATTTAGACTTAAAACGCAAATGATGCTCACTTTACAGAGAAGTTTGGTTTTGGTCCATGTTATGTTTCCATACGTTGTAATTGAATATATCAGGAGGTGAAATATTGAAAAAAGTAAGCATTTTGATTTCTTCAAATAAATCAAAGGTTTGGATGATAATTGGCCTCCCACTCCTACCCAGAGCATCATTATTGGAGTGAAATTGCCTAGTTCAGAGGTATATATGCTTCCAGTTTTCTCATAAGACCATCTGGGGACGATTTAACCTACTGCCTTCTCCCTGACAATATTTGAGCTTATGATCAATCTTGAAGGACTTGGAAATTTAAGCCTCTAGGTCAAGAGAAATCATAAAACCAACAAAATGAACAACTTTTCTCAGAAATTTGGTTGTGTTGTTAGTGTATGACTGAGACCCCAAACTATGAAGGAATGTATTCTCTAAAGAGATCCAGTCATCTCTGCACACAACAGCAAAGGAAATAGAATCTCAGTGTAAAAGATCTTTAATAGAACTAGTATAGAGCATAGAGAGAACCGAAAATAAAGGATATTCCTAATAATAGTTTCCCAATAAGACTTTGAAAATTCCCCATCCCCTTGTGAGTAGATACTCAATCGAACAGACTTGGACTGATTCAAGGCCAATGAGGCCAGAAAATTTAGTACAAATCTAAGATACTTTCTGATGAAGAACCACAGGGAAGGGGTGAAAAGGGCCAAGCATATCTGGGATAGGAGACACAAAAAATATATAAATCAAGATAATGAGGAAAATGTTTCTTAGGGGATGATTTCTACATTAGGATTAATACTTGGAGAAACAATTATAATACTGAACACTAGAAAGGGCCATTCACACCAGTTGTACCTTCTGTCAGTGGCTTACTTATACACAGTACCTTAATGGGTATGCATTATCAAGGGAATCTAGACCTAAGGAAGTCCAGTTTGAGACATGGAACAGAAAAGTCTTGAGGTCAAACTTCCTTCAGGGGTATGAGGCTTCCTCTCTGTGATTGGGTTACACAAGCCTGAGATAAAGAATGACAACCACCAATCACCAAAGATGAGAGGTTGATATATGTGCAGAAAAGATCATATATTTGAATAACACTTAATTTTCATATTTAAGTTGTCCATATTCTACTTTTATCTGATTACGACAAAGATACTTTTTTTAAGATAGCTACAAAACAGAGAGGTAGAGTCATTTCAGCAGAAATTTTAGATGGCACCTAAAAATCCCTAGAGATAGATGGTGAAACCCTTACCCAGACAGGTGAGCATACACACACACACACACACACACACACACACGTGTATTCCGACTCTATGTAGAGTAAGAGGAAGGAGGAGGGATAAGGAGGAAAAGGGAAGAGGTTTTCATTAAATTTTCAGTTGAGAGAATTGTCAAATATTTTTTTTAGTTAGGCGTTTTCCTTGTTATCAGTATCTTCTTATTTGTAGAAGCAAAATAGACTTTCCAGTTTGAATTTCTCATCTGGCTATATCTATTCAATTAAGTGTGTGCTTATTGAATTTTCACTTTCACATACACATATACATAAAATCTAGGTAAAGAAATGCCTGTTTTACATATTAAATTTTTTGCAAACTAAAATTGCTTTAATTTTTTTAATATATTACTTTTAAAGTTTTTTTTAGTTTAAAATATTATATAATCCTTGTCACAAAAAATAAACTGGTTTCTTAATATGGGCTTTTTGATCAATTTACTAGTAGCTGAAGCATTGAAATGACAGCTGTTTAATTACTAGATTCCCTTCTCTTTAAATAAATTTGGGCCATTTATAAAAAGCAAGGAGTCTGGTACAGTGTCAGTACTCATTTCATGGATGAATAGAGAAGATTATGTAAAAGCTTTCTCTGAGAAACGAGAACTGAAGAAAATAAGGTGGGCATTTAAGTGCTGGTCTTTTTTCAATGTTTCACTTTTAAGTATGAGACAAAAGAATAAAATTTAGAAATAAAAACCATACAATTCAGTAACTTTTAACCAATGTGCATAGCCATATATCACACCACACAATTATGATGTACACCATCAACTTTTCCCATTACCCAAAAAATTCCCTATACATACCACTTATAGTCAATCCTCTTCCCAACCTTGGTCCCTGGTACCAGTGATTCCTTTGTTTTCATAAAAATGGATTCATAGAGATAAAAAAATATATTTTTTGTACGTGACATCTTTTTACATCACAATTTTCTTGAGATTCATCTGTACTATCACTTTTTATTGTTGGATGGTATACAATGCTATGTATACATCACAATATATTTATCCATTCACCTTTTGACAACCTTTGAGTTGTTTTCATTTTCTGACCACTATAGATTAAACAGCTATTTATTTTGGAGTACTTAAGTTTTTATTTGTCTTAGATAAATACTTGCAGTGAGGCTAGACTTCATGGATTGTGTATCCTTTTTTAAGATACTGACCAGTTTCTTGGCAAAGCAGCTGTGTTTTACAATCTCATTTTACAATCTCATCAGTAATGAATGACAGTTCTAGTTTTCCACATTCACATTAACGTTTCATATTGTCAATCTTTCAGCTCTTCTACCACCTATTTTCTAGTGTTCTCTCTAAGAAAGCAGGGACTAACCAAAGGTCACAAAGATTATCTATTTTGATTTCTTCTGAAAGTTTTATAGACCAATCAATTTTGTGTTAGGCTTTTGTGTAGAATTAGATAATAGGTAATTTTTTTTCCCATACAGATAGCCAATTATTCCAACACATTTTTTTGTAAAAAGACTATTTTCCCTCCCATTGAATTACCCTGGTGCCTTTGGCATCATTTTTTACAATATCCATTTTCACAAAATGTTATCTAACCAACCTTTTTTCACTCAAAACCATCTTTATCACTACAATCCGGTTTAGAATAAAATAATGAACTAACATCACCAACACCAACAACAATAAAAAACCCATAAAGTCCCTGTAGTGGATCCTGTGTCTCATTGCTCAGTTCCCTCTTAAGGATGGAGATACTCAGCCGGGCATGGTGGCTCGTGCCTGTAATCTTCAGTCTATGAAGTGGCCGGGGCTAGGGATCGCGGTTCGAGTCCCGCCTGGGGCCTGTAGCGAGACCTAGTTCCAAAAAAAAAAAAAAAATAGCTGGGCATGGTGGTGAGCACCTGTAATCCCAGCTACCTGGGAAGCTGAGGCTGGGGATTGCTTGAGTCTGTGGTACCCCAGGCAACAAGAGCCTGCGGTTCCATGGGCAAAAAATAGTGAGACCTAGTCTCAAAAAAAAAAAAAAAAAAAAGGATGGAGATATTCATTCCAGATACTAGATGTGTTAGCTGGCGGTGGCTCACAGTTTGTGTGTTGCCTCCAGGAATTGCTCTCACATGTGGGAATCAGTCTTGCCCTAGGAGACCTCTCTTCCCCAGGAAAGCTGATGCCCACTGACTTGAATGTTGTGCCCAGTGGCTAAGGACAGTCTAAATTCTTTAGTCATTTCATTCCCCACATTTAGTTACCCTAGGAAATTCAGGCTCTCCCCTGGCGTCTTTCTCTCTCTCTGCTCTCATTTGCTCTTCTTATCTTTTCACCTGCTCTTTCCTCTCAAGGTGTTGCAGCCCTTTGTCCTCTCCTCCCAGCGGGTTGTGCCCACTCACAAATGCACACACCAAGTGGGTCAGGCACACATGTAGTCATGGGGAGAGCTCAATACCTCAGGTGCAGGTTATAAAGGCCAGTGGAGGAAAATGCCTAACCAACTCACTTATCCTACAGGGAAGAAACACCAATGATTTGGGGACTTTTAAAAAATGAGAAAAACTTGATCAAATTGGATTGACCAATGAAAGACCAAACTTGTCTTGCCATTCCCAAGAGGCTTATATTTTATCTTTCTTTTTCACACTGTAAAGCAACAAATTAAATTGCAAAGTTAATTCTCACCACTAAGGAAGTGATTCTAAATGTATTAATTAAGGGCTACTGGTTGTTGAAATCTTATTCATAAGATTGAAAGCTTTTAAATAATTAGACAATTATCTTTGTTCTCTTTTACATATTATTATAGAATATTGAAATTTAATATCAGTATTTAGACCATTTTGTAGATTTATAAAATAAGCACTGTGCTTATTGATATATTTGATTTTATGAATTATAATATTAGTGTTCCCTTGAGAAGTTTGTTGTTTTTTTCCTTCAAAGATAATGTCTTTAGCAGAATAAGATTTTATCTTGCAGGAAACCATTAATTCACTGTGAAGAAGAATAATTTGTATTTTACTCTGGAAGAACATAAAGTACTTCTTGAATTCTTTATTGTCTCTTTCAATGATTTATTTTATTCACGAAAATATAAAAACACAAATCTTAAAAAAAAGACATTTAGCATTCTTAAAAAAAGACAAATCTATCTGTGTAGGAAATGAACAGCTCTGTAAGAATAAGAGAAAGTAAAACAATATAATTTCATTTTGATAAGTAAAAATAAAAAAGCAAAGTAAAAATTAAAAAGCATTTATTTTTGTCTGAAATGTATATATTAATGATCATGTAAAAAGTAATTATCCTTTTATATATATAAATGTTGAAAAATTATAAATTTTCAATTATAAAAGTATCATCTGAAAAAATTATAATCCACCATATATGTTTCTATTTCCAAATTTGAAGTTGTTGCCTTTTAACATGTATTTTGGACCTGTCTAACCACTTTCTCTCAGTAAAGAAGCTACTATTATTCACAGGTAATACTTAAAATCTTGTATTCCACAAAACAGATATAGTAGAAGTTAGAAGTACTTTGGGTGTAGCTAAATTATGCTGTTTCAAAACACTGACAATTGAAGGGTTTTTCTCACTGCTAGTGGGATTGCATACTGGTCCAGCCACTATGGAAAGCTGTATGGAAGACTCTCCAACTACTAAAAATGGGATTACCATTTGATCCAGGGATCCCACTACTGGGAATCTACCCAGAGGATACATAAACACTAATTCAAAAGGACACCTGTACTCAGATGTTTATCACGGCATTAGTTACAATTGCCAGGATCTAGAAACAACCCAAATGCCCCAAAATTGACTAATGGTTTTAAAAGATGTGGTATATTTACACAGTGGAATATTATTCTGCAATCAAAAGTGACAAATATGAAGCATTTGTGATAACATGGATAGACTTAGAGGGAATCGTTTTAGTGGGAAAAAATCAGAAAGAAAAAAACAGAAAATCATATGGTCTCACCTATAGATGGGATATAGGAATAACAAACAAAGGCCAGGAAAAAGTCAAAATAAGCTGATAGCAGAGCTGGGGCAGGCAGCTGAGGGGGAGTGGAGAAATCAGAGAAGGGAGGAGCACAAGAAGATTGAGATGAAGGTTCATGGGTGATAAGGTAGAGGGAGAGCCCTGGGAAATGCAATGATGTGATATATGCATTATATATATATATATATACACACATATATACATAAATATGTAAACAACAAAATGATTAGTAAAAATTAAAAAAAATAAAGTGTGGATCTTATTGACAAAAGAAAAACTCTTTGGCTTTTTATACCTGTACAGAGAAAATAAGTGTGTAGATGTACATTGTCCCCTTGTCACCTTGACAGACAGAGATTATTATTAGCAATAGTGTAATACAGGCGTACAGAGAGTCTGAAATTGTGAAGATTTAGATCCTGCCAGTGGGTAGCAGCTGTTTTAAATTTAAGAGGACAGGAGTGAGTTAGCGACATTTTTGTTAGAAATAAATGAGCCCTCAGCACACACCAATTGCTGGTAAATTCAAAAAATGATAAACATTCTTCCTGAGCAAGTAAGCAAGATGGGAAACACTCCTGCAAAGACTTATTTTCAAAATAGAAAAGAGCTTGCTGTGGAGCCAAGACATTTGCTGAAATTTCTCCACAATTCTATTTCAACTGCTCCCTCATCATTTTTCATTCAGGACTAGTTGTTCTCATAAGACCTTTTGGGATTTTGATTCACCTTTAATGAAATATACCCACAAAACAGGACACAACAACAAAGTGTCAATGTCAGTTTTAAAGCCAGTAAAGCTAAGTAATTGTCCATTAATATTCGCTCAACATGATTTCTTCCTTTGGTCTATGGTTTCTTTTTTTTTATCTCTGTGAAGATACAGGCAACATTAAAAATAATAATAACAAAAAAAAAATCAAACATACAAAATCATGCAAAGGCAATCAAAAACTATAGGGGAAACTGATCGATCCTTAAGAAATACAAACAAGGGACTGCTAACACCATATTGAAAGCAGGAACTACAATTTTTGCTTTACCCCATGGTTGACATCCCAGATTTGGTGAAAACTTTGAACAAACCTCTTCCTTAATTAAATTGTGTGAAATCTTAAACTACCAACTTTTTAGTATTTTTAAATATCTTGTAATTGATGTGAATGAGAAAATTCACATTCTTAATAAATCTAATTTAGAAGAAAAACAGTTCCCAATTTGCCATTTTAATGTCCTGAAATAGATCCTCATGCCTGTCACTTAAACCTGTATAAAATTTGTATTCCTTATATTTTTGTCTTTAAATCACAGTTCAAGAAAACCTTTGAAAGGAAAAATCTCTATTTGCAGGTCAAGTGAAAACTGAGATAAAAATGTATGACAGTAATGAGACTATACATAGTGTAATCAAATTATAGCTCTCTCTCTATATATATATTTATATATATATACTTTTCCCTATATTTACAACAGAATAGTTTCCCTTCTTTGTGGTTCCAAAACTTTTACAGGTTTCTGCCATCATCAGGAGTTTGATGCACACACACAAAGAAGTCATTTATGTTGAGGTAAACAAACTGTCTTAAACTGTTAGAGTGAATTCTAACTTTCAGACTACATAATAAAATAAAATGGAATATTTTCTCAAATAAATTCAGCTCAAGTTTTATAAAGTGCTTCAGTAAAAAAGGACACATAGTAGTCATTCCTTATAATGAAAATTAAGTTATAAATTTTAGGACAATAAGGTAAATAAAAATAGCAGTAAAAAAATTCTATTATGTTTTATGTTACTGCTTCCAAGACACAGAAACATGAGGGAAAGATCTTTTGTGACTATGATCATAAATGTCCTTACATTATCTCCCAACCACTTAAAATCAGAACTAAAAATTATAGCAACAACAAAAACAAATCCAGAAAAATCTCTCAAGGGACCATGATGCATTATGCTCCTCTAATTTTAATAGTTTTTTCTTCCCATTGCTATTGGAATCTAAATGAATTTTTGCCCTAAACTGTTTCTATATAAAATTTAGGCTTGTGCATGACATCTCCCTACTATTGTATGAATCCTTGTGCACATTAGAGTCCAAATATATAATTTTAATAAACATAAATAAATAACATGTCTTTAAAGTTAATCACAAAAACATATTAGAAGTTGCTTTGAGGGGAAGTATTTGAACCAGGTTAAATGATAGAAAATGCTGCCAAATCCTTTAGTTAATGCCTTGAAGGGGCAACATGATAACCTTTGATGTCTAATTCAAGTTTTGAATCCACTGAAGCAAAGTGGCAGAAACCCTGAAGCCCCAAACCATGGAAATTCAATTTTGACTTCAGTAAAAAGTATTTTGTTGAAAATGGTTTCACATATTAAGAATCTTTGATGCATATCTTCTAGCAATTTGTTTTTAATCTTCTGGAATAAGAAATAATTTGATGTAATCTGTATCATAAAATATCAGATAATAACTATAAAGTATATAAAAGTGATTATTTTTATAAACTAAATTAAAAATTTTTTAAACTCCTTGAAGTGATCTTTAAGGCAATAGTCTCAGTAACAATTAAAAATTTTCCAACAAGGCAAAAGGTCAAGAAAAAGACAAAACTAGCAGGCTGACCATAGATCTGAGGCATACTGCAAGGAAGAGGGAGGGGTGGAGTCAAAACGGGGAAGAGCACAAGAGAATATGGGGATGGATCACAGGTGATATGATGGTCTGAGAACTATGGGGACTACAACTGAGGGGAGAAATCAATTACCATCCAAAAACGAACAACCCTGTAAGTAAAAAAATAAACAACAACTGCCAGTTATGAAATGAACACAGTTTCACAAAAACAAGTTGACAATATTAAATTTACTGTTAAATTGCTTAATTTCTTTAAAATATTTAAATATGTAATGTTAAAATTTATATTACTGAGTAAGCAATAATTTTCAAAATATATGCTTTAAGATGTATTAGATGTTTTTACTTATTGAACACAATAACGTGTATTATTATGATATATTGCAATATTAAACTGTATAGGAGAAAAATAGTAATGAGGAATTAATTTTCAAGGATATTTTTAATCCAATAGAGATGATAAAATATAGGAAATATCACATAAGTAACAATATAAAACTCTAAATATTGTTGAATTGCTGTTCTGAATATAAACTCAAAATAATCAATTGACAATCTAATAGCCTTGTTCTAGTTTACTATAGTAAGAGTTAGGAAAGAAAAAGGCATTTTTCAATATATATGAGGAACATATTTGATAAAACTTAGCAGCAATTAATTGAAGAAAAAAATTAGAAATTATGAAACTAAAAGGCAAATGGCTAAAGGTACTATTTTTAAAATCAGAAAGTAAATAGAAATAACTATTTTATCATCCAGGAAACAGTCGGTTGGAAACTACACCAGTAGTTTAACAGAGAGTATTTAATATAAAGAATTATTTAAATTCGTGCAGCCACTATGGAAAGCAGTATGGAAGGACCTTAAAAAGTTAAATATGGAACTCGTCCCATTATGTAATGGTTAAAAATGAAACTACCAAGTGATTCAACAATTCTACTTCTGAGTATTTAGTCAGAGAAAGTGAAAATGTTATTTCAGAAAAATATACGTACCCTATGATTATTGATTATGTTACTCACAGTAATGAAGGCATGGATGTAAACTAATTGTGTTATCAATGGATAAATGGCTAAACAAATTACTAACTTACATATATGTATTATATGCAAATAAATAATATATATAATTAAATATTAATCAGCCACAAAAAGAAAATTTACCATTTGTGACAACAGAGACAGAACTTGAGTGTGTTATACTAAGTGAAGTCAGACAGATTAAAAATTCCATATGGTCACACTTAACATATGAAATCTAAAATAAACAAATAAAAAGTAAACCTAATTCAACTTTACTATACAAAGAACAGATTGATAGTTGCCAAAACTAAAAGTGTTGGTCAAGGTGGGAAGTAAAATGGGTGAAATGGGTCAAAAGATACAATCTTACCGTTTTACAGTTCCTAAATACTGGGGTGTAATGTGCAGCATGGTGTCTATAGGTACTAACACTGTATTACATACTGAACGTTGCTAATGAAATAGCGCTTAGAAGTTCTTGTCATGCACATAAAAATTTAGTAACTATATAAGTCATATAGTATTTATTATATGTAATGAATTTCACAGAAACTTATTTTTAAAAAATCACTCTTCTAACAAAGTAAAGAACTGATTGGAGTCTTAAGATAGATGAGACCATTACTCTCACACACAAAAAAAAAAAGACTGATCTAAACTCTTAAAGCAATACAAATGAGAGGTAAAAGGAAAGGAAATTCTAATAAATTACGTTACACAAGACATTATCTATACTTGTCATTATTTGTCCTTAATATCCAGAGCAGCATCTAACACAAGCAGATATTTAATAAATATTTAAGTAGTATATAAATTTAATGATCAAGACAACAAGAGCAATATGAGAAGTAAAATAACCAGAAAATCTGTAATTGTCAAGTTTTTATTTACTTTATTATTGTACCTACATATATCCGGTTTGTTTTATATCTGGAAGAATAAAGACAGTGAACATACACAAAAAAATATTTGTAACTATGGTGATAGTTGTTAACTAGAGTTTTTATTGTGTTTTGTTGATGGATCATTTGTAACACATGCAGATATTGAGTTATTATGTTGTACACTTGAAACTAATATAATGGTTTATGTCAATTATATCTCAATAAAAAATAAAGCTATAAAGGTGACTATATTTGCAGTGTTTCAACTCTAGCATCAGAAGCAAAGAATCAAAAAGTACATTTGGAAATAAGATAATATAAGATAATATAATAATTCGCATATTTTCTATCATCATTAATATTCATAATTGTTTGGGGAATTTAAGCTAGTGCCAAAAGTAAGATAACAAATAATAATTATATAAATTCTGAGAATAATAACTTTATTTGCAGAAGATATTATTATACTGAAACCCTCAAGAAACTGTACAAAAATTTTTTTTTAAATAAGAGAATTAGATAGCAGACTGTAAGTATACAAATATATGCTCTCTGAACTTGCTGAAACAGTTCATTTTGTTATGTAATAGAGCATGCTCGTATTGCTGTGGCACATATAAAACAAACATTCAGATCTCATACTGCATAAAAACTGAGAGGTGGTGTTGGAAGACACTCCTTGAGTTTCTCATCTTCCTGTATGTCTTTCTGGATTGGCTAAACTTTTAAGACTCTTGTTATTGTTTAACCCAGCCAGTTTTCAGGGATGTGTTTGAGGAAGGAGGAAATTTTTTGCTTATGGGACAAGCAGTAAACTTACTTACTGCTTGATGGGAAATGATGAAATTTCAAATTCAGTGTTTCTTTCCTATAATGCAATCTACTGTGTGTTCAGGCATTAATCTGGGCCCATTCACATCACTAATGTGGGAATGGAGATTCAGAGAATCAACATAAATGTGCTGACACTCTGGCTATTATCTTTTTTCTCTGAGTCAGGAGTTGACATTCATGAAACCAGCAAGTTACTATGTTAGTTTTAAAGTAAGGTAATATATGAGATCTTTCTGTTTTTGACAGTTGCCTGCTACTTTGCTTCAAGCCTTGGGTTGGAACAGATCTATTTCACAAGAATTCTCATTTTAGGATCTAAGCTGTAGGGATGGTGTTACGTGAACATGTGTGAACAGCAGAGAACTAAAGCTCAAGAGACCAGTTGAGATTATATAATTGAATTTAAAACCTTTGTTTGAGTGTGCTTGTGTTATGTTCATTTATACTAACTGGCCAAAGCAAGTGACATGGCCTGCCCAAATGGAAAGAAATATGCTTTATCTATAAGAGGGTGTTGCAAATTATTTACAAACATTGCTGTATAATCCTCTTAATATAGAGTGGGTTGATAGTGACAAATAATTCAGTCTAACATATAGTAGTAACCTGCTTAACATAAATAGAAAATAAAACCCTTGTTTTCAAAATTGTAAAAAAAAATTATGAAAAACTCATTAGAACTATTTATAATTGCAAGGATATGGAAGCAACAGAAATGCCCGAAAACAGATGACTGGATGAAAAAAAATGCAGTATATATCCACAATGGAATATTATTCATCAATTAAAAATGACAAATTGGACAATTTTATGATAACATGGATGGACTTAGAAGAATTCATATTAGCAAAAACAAGTCAAAAAGAAAAAAAAAACAGAAACTAAATGGTTTTACTACTATATGGGACATAGGAAAGATAAACAAAAATCCATGAAGAAAAGTCAAAACAAGTCAACAACCAAACTGAAGTACACAACTTGGAGGGGGGTGGGACAGGGTGGGAACAGTCGGGGGGGGGGGTGAACCCCAGAGATCACAGAGATGTGAAATTTATATATAAATAAATTATTTTTAAAAAAACACATTAGAGTATAATACATGAATTTTTTTCACTGGAAGACATAAAAATTCAATAAATAACCTGTCATGTGATGAGACAGAAAAAGACTTATTTTAGCTTCTATATTTTATCCTAAAATATAGAATTGTTTTAGCTTTTATCATTATTAAATATATATACATACATTTATACATAAATATATAAACAACAAAATGATTAATAAAAATTTTTTTAAATAAATAAAATTTCTTCCCCATTTAAATGCAAATTGAATTAGATTCTTAGTTTTTAGTGTTCTTTAAAATGAAAGTTAACTCTATATCTATGTGTATATAAATTGGATAATCCATGAGAACTTTTAAGAAAATTGCAGGAAAATATGCACTGTAATACTATTTCTATTTATTTTTACAAAATAAAGCAGTACATGTTTGTGTTAAATAAATATGAATACAAATGTTTATAAAAGTGTGATGAATAGGGTAGTTAGGTTATTTGACTTTTATTTGAGTTTATAGGGAGACCAAGGAAATAGTTCTTTTTTAAAAAAAATATATTGTTTGACAATGGATTTTAATACAATGCAGTAATCAGGGAATCATAAAAATATTTAATTTTGTTTAAGTCTCCATTAGAAGGTGGTATATTTTAGGTTCCTAACACAGGTACAAAGCACACAATTATTTTGCTTGTTGGCTCAGATATGAGGTGAAGCTAGGCAGTCATCTATTGCTACCAGTATCACTTCACTCTTCAAAACCACATGGGCACTTTAGAAAATACTCATTAAACATATTTTTCTTTTTCTTTCCTATAAGGCATCTGAAGATGGCAACCAAAAAAGAACTGTTGAGCTCACTTATACATTAAGGTCAGACCCAGGTTTGATTCAAACATAAAGATTTCACCTTTGATTTGTCCTTAAATAAGTAGATTAAAATAATCAAATAGCCTATCTCAGCTTTAATGATGTTTAAATCAGATTCACATAACCCTTATATTTGTTTGGGTACACTTTATTATTGGAAAGCAGTTCCATGGAACCTATCATATTAAATAATATCAGAAACTGTTAAAAAGCAACTGTAATGAGTGATGACTATGTATGAAATAGTCCTTTTAGTCACTGGGGGGCAAAACTTCACAAAGCTAGAGAAATTTTCAGGGAGATATACATACCGATACACCCAAAATTTGTGAGAGGATGTTCTGAAGCTATTTCCAAATTTTTCTTTCTCAAATGCTCTAGTCAAGCATTTGCTTTACCCGGTGATATCACATGTTGAGTTTTGCAAAAGATCAAATCATTACTTTTTTTTTTTTTTTTTACTAATAGTTTGCTGCATCTTTTGCTTGGCCCTGAGGAGCTTGTGCTACACCATGTGTTTATACATATCTGTGATGAAAGTCAGTCTAGGAGGAAAAGAAGTTATTTTTCAAGACATTGAAGCTACAACTTATTCTAGGAATGTATTTGAAGCACTGTCAGAATTCTTCTGAACAAATGAGTTTTTAAAAATTGACAGGAGTGTGCATTGATGGTGCTCCAACAATATGGGATTCACAGCAAGGGGGAAAACATCAGTTTTTCATTGGTAAGTATCCAAAACCCTGCCCTGAAATCTAGAAGAATTATTCAAATCATTATTCAGGTAGTCAACCTGACAACAAGTAATGCAGGATATGCCTAACTTTGTGAATATTTGAGCGTTCATGACAAAGTGCTTATGCTTGATGGTAAGGTTTATTAAAAGGAAAGTTTTTTTCCCTTTTTCTTTATTTATATATAAATTTCACAACTTTGTAATCTCAAGGGTTTGCCTCCCTCCCTCCCTCACCTCCCTTCCCCCCCTTTCCCTCCTGTTCATAGTTGTGCGCTTCATTTTGGTGCTTCTTTTGTTTTGATTTTCTTCAAGGCTTTTATTTATTTTATTTTTTTTTTCACTATATCCCATATATTAGTGAAACCATTTGGTTTCTGCCTTTTTCTTTGTGGCTTGTTCAGCTAATATGATTTCTTCTAAATGCATCCATGTTGTTATGAAGTCTTCAAATTTGTCATTTTTAATTGATGAGTAATATTCCATCGTGTATATATACCACAATTTTTTCATCCAGTCCTCTGTTTTGGGGCATTTAGGTTGTTTCCATGACCTTGCAATTATAAATTGTGCTGCAGTAAACATCCGGGTACAGGTG
>PVHY01018567.1:0-29026 GCA_004024945.1 Uropsilus gracilis
TTATTATTATTATTATTATTATTTTAGAAGATTAGGATAAACCCAAGGGGGGAAAATGAAACAAATCTAGAAGAAAACAGAAAGGAAAAGGAGAGGGAGCAAGAGAGAAAGGAAGAGAGGGAAACCATCTCCTTAAAAATGGAATGTGTGTGGGCTATTTTGTTTAAGCTGAATTAGGATGTTTGTACACGGCAACTGAATCTAATAAAGAACACAGCACTGTTTTATTTCTCCTTGCTACAGACTTTCCTAAGTAAGATATTAAATCATATTTTTGTTATTCCTCCCTCCCACCCCCACCACCACCACTACCTCCACTCTCACCACTCCCACCACTCTAGGGAACTGAGAATTGGAAGTTAAGTTGCTGGTCAAATGTTAGGGTACCCCTACCTAGAGACAAGGCCAGAGAAGTGCTCAGGGGGGTTGCAATGCTTCCCCTTGTGCGGTAAGCTGTACAAGCTCCCAGAGTCTACAGTCACATCCACATGTAAACTTCACTGAATGCTTGCTATTTTTAAAACAGCTGTGTCTTGGTGGAAGACGCTAATGAGTGGATTTGTGTACACAGGTGGTGGGGAGAATATATTTGATTCGAGTCAGCTCACTACAATTCAGCAAAATACAATAACTTACTGAATATCTCCACTTAGCAGAACTAGAGTGCCACCCGAAGGAGGGCACATAATCTGGTACACAACGTAGGTGCCAGGGTGTAGGGACCCCGATGGGTGGACATGGCTGCATAGATTGCCAAAGCAGAGATTGCAGGGAATCTCAGTTGAAGAAGATGGGATTTGAAGTTCAAAAACTGGTTTGACAGAGCTGAGAGATCACATGATCCCCCAGTCAAGGAATTCTTTTCTAATTTATGTATTTAACCTGGTTGCTCACTTAGTAACTATACTAAAAATTCTGTTTTTCTTTGCTTAAACCTTCATATTTTCATTTCTTGATCTTATCTGCAAAATAAATAATCTAGAAAATAATCTAGAAAATAAATATCTAGAAAAGTTGCGCTGTGTTGGATTGTGGTTGAGTTCCATTAAGTTTTACCTAAAGGTTACTTAAACTTCTTTATCTGTGTTCAGTGCTATGATATCCCAGTTTGGCTTTCTCGTATCTCTCCCATCTTCACTAGCTTGCTATCAACAACCTGTCTCCTACATTTCCCCTCTTGAGAAGATGCCTGGAATGCTTTCTCTGTGTCCATCTCCCTGTCCATAGTGTCAATTGGGTCCTATACTTCTCAGTGTGACCCACTTTACTTTGCACAATGATCAGTAAATACTGTGCTTGAACATTTACTAATCATAATAAATACTTGCCCCAAATATTTCTCCAACTGCTCAGTTTTCAGAAACAGATGTGTGTATATATGTGTGTATGTTTATGTGGTTATATATATATATATATACATATATATGTGTTGCATATCTGTGGAACTTGAGAAGATTGCAATAAAGTTGAACTACAAAAATGAAAGAAATTATAAAATTATATCTAATTGAAATCAAATAGAATTAAGATATGATATTATCAAGACTATAATCATTGGGAATTTTACCTTCTTTTTGGATTAACAAATATTTTGAATTCTAACTTTAAAAACTTCTTAAACTTACAAATAAGTGGTGTTAACCACCACTACAATTGCTGTAGTAAAGCTATATTTCTTATGTATTATGAATCTTTTAGCAATATTAATGGATCCTCATGTAAAATCAATAGATAGATAGATAGATAGATAGATAGATAGATAGATAGATAGATAGATAGATTGATTGAGAAAAAGTTATTGCTGGAGTATGGTATTTAGAATATGTCTTTATTTTCTGAACTTCAATAAATTTGAACACAATCAATGTCTGGTAAGCTATTTTGTTAACCAATATCATCCTGATAGGAAGCCATGGCATTGAGTAAATTGAAACTAAAAGAAATTAAAAACTAAGGTAACGAACTGATAATTTTCAGAGGTCTTTTGATGGCGAATGTTAAGCTCTAGACTTTTCAGCATATACTTTTCTATTATAAGTGAGATCTAATCTAATCAAATCTCTTTGAAGATTTGGAACTAGAGTGAAATTAAAAATACAGTATATACAAGCATTGATTTACAGTGATTTGCAGCTAATATTTGTATAATGAATGTAATGCTCAGACAGTAAAAAATAAAAAAATGTATACATCTCTCCCTCCCCATGAAAATAGCAAGTACACTAACAGATTAGAGAGTAAATTGATTAAAAACAAAAAAAAACTTGGAAAGTAGAGTTGACACACTGAGCAGTACTCTCAGAATGAAGACCAAAACCATAAGCTTGTCTTTATCCTTGAAGGCACTCTTGCCACAGTAAATGACAGGACTTAGTGAAACTTTGGAGTTACCCTATTTGGATTGCAGCACTGGAACCACCATGTAACAACTGTGTGATCTAGCAAAAGTGATTGAACTTCTCTCAACCTCAGTTTTCTCGGATGTAAAATGTAGATACCAACATTGCTTCTCAATACAGATCACACTCCAAGATCAAATGACACAAGCAAAAGCACTTGGCATAACCTTTCTACTAAAAGAATTGCTTAATAGAAACAAATCATTCTTCTTCCCAGTTGTAGGAAAATTAATGTCAGATATA
The DNA here is from genome assembly GCA_004024945.1 of Uropsilus gracilis. Taxonomy (NCBI): domain Eukaryota; kingdom Metazoa; phylum Chordata; class Mammalia; order Eulipotyphla; family Talpidae; genus Uropsilus; species Uropsilus gracilis. Next base: position 2,643 of record PVHY01018567.1, read on the forward strand.
CCGTGGAAATGCAGGGCAGGCCTGTTTGTGTTGGGGGTGGGGGTGGGCAAAAAGATGTATTATTTATTTGTTTGTTTGTTTATTTATTTATCTATCCGTTTTATTTTTCTTCCTAATCTTCATCCTTCTTGGGAGGCTGGCTGTGTGGACTACCTTAAATAGCTGCTCTTTCCCAAACTGGCTTTGACCATTCAAAAAGTCAGAGAATGATGCTGAGATAGATGGAAAGTGATGTGATTTGATGAATGTCACAAAGAGAACTTGAATGTCTGGCTAAAAACACTTCCAACAATTCCCATTATTGTTTCTGGAATCCTTACCTTTAGAATATTTACTTTGGATTAGGGAATTATTTTGACTCCCTATAAAATGGGTACAGTGCACATCACTAGAGATATCAGAATACCTTATGACATTGGCAAGGATTTACTTTTCAAGTTAGCCAACTGTCAAAAGATATTTTAAAAAATAAAGGAAGAAAATTTCACTGATGTGTTGGAAATATAAGAGGAACTAGAATACAGGAGGATCTAGGATTCATTTCTGATGTATGCCAGGTTCTTTGGCAGTAAGATCATGATCCTTAAATGAACAGAATAAGTAAAGGATTACCATGTGTGTAGGAAGGTGGTATCAATTTTACTCCAAAGTATATATATATATTTAGCTCTTGTGTGTTAAAATAACATACAAGATTTTTACAAGAAAAACAGAAAATGTTGTTTTAACAATTTTATAATGTGGTTTCAACTAAATTCTAAGGTGGCATCAAAGTGAGCACTTATCCATCTTCTCTCCCACTAAAGAATTAGGGGTGGTAGATGGTGTTGTCCACAGATTTGTAGCTGCTTTTGTTTTTACCAAGATTTCACATTTAAAGATTTTTGCTATTATGCATCCATATTATATAATTCAGATTTACATTTAATGATTCAGATTGAAAACCTTTACTATGAAGTATCCATGAGACTGCAGTCTAAAACAGTGATGTGAACTCAAAGGACTAACCCATAAAGGGAACCACATCGAGTTCAAGAATTTTTAGGTCTTTCTGTGCTGGCTTCAGGGCTAGGTTCTACAAAGGCAAAAAGGAGTGGGACAGTTGTTTTTCTACTGGAAATCTGCTGTCCATTAATTTCTTTCATTTGTAACTAGGAACAGAAAATAAGCAATTTTGTTCTCAATGCTAACTTGACCTGTTTCAGTTTAAGGCTGTTAAATTAAGCAGTCTAGTAAAATTACGATATTAGTTGTTAAAACTTGAGAACGCCTGATTGCTTCTTTCATACCCCAAGTAAAGTCCCCATGATCTGGAGTTTGAACTTCACCACCAACCAACTATTTTTTTTCTTTGTTATTGCGTAATGTTCTTGTGTGAATGTTTTTTCACTTAAAATATAAAATAGGTGTTCCTCCACCCTACTTCCTGAACAAGCATGTGCCAGAAACTCGATCCAAAGACATTTGGACCACTGGTACTTATGAAAAAAATGACCTCTGTATCCTGGTGAGGTACAATCCTTAAAACTGTAGGAAAGTTCTCTAAAATTAATTGGAAGACTTCAAAATGAGTGACAAACTAGGGTTGCAGTAGTGGAGAGAAGGACAGGGTGGTGCCCTGGCAGGAATATTCAGTTCATGGTACTTTCTGACTCAGAATAACCGCCTATGACGGGCAGGAACGTTTGAGTTGTGCTGCTGAATCCCATAATCTAAAATACAAGTTAATTATATTTTAAACTGTTAGGTAAACTCTCAGATTATTTGGGTAACTTGATTTTGTTATTTTTTTAAAAATAATTTCTAAACAATAAAATCAAGTATGTGTGCCCTAAAATCTCCAGGATTGCAACAAATGATTAGTTATAAACCAAAAGATAAAGATTGGTCTTTCTTGCAATAGGACTGCATCACTAAATACATGCAAGGGGAAATACTCTTTGTGTTTAACAGAAAATAATTATATCAAGGGTAAGGGAGTCTGTTATTTGCGTTTGAAATAGTAACAGCTAAATAGTTTAACAATATGTGGCCATTTTCCATCTGATCTACTGGATAATAGTCTATACTAAAACTGTCAATTCCTCATATTTAATGCCTAGGGCTTCTGTTCCCATGTAATTATCATTCAAACATTGATGGAATTGCTTTTCTGCACTTGGACATCTTCTATATCATGAGGATACAGGATGAAGGACCTGTAAGTATAAGCTTGGCCATATCCTCAAGAAAATTCGCAAGTCACTGAGGTACATGGATTGAATAATCTTTCTAATTACATCTGATGATCTATATAAAAGAGGATAAAGTCAATAGAAAGTAAAGGATAGTTTAGAGATGGAAGTACTAGAATTTAACCTTGCATAAAGTAGGCAGGAGGTTCATTGTCAGAGGAAAAAGGGTTTGAGTACCTTAGGCAGAGACAATATGCAATGGAGGGAAAGATTAAAACAGAAGTGAAGCAAGAAAAGTGAAGTTGGGTCAAGATTTGAGTTTTTTAAAACATGCCAGGGAATTTGGACTTTTTATAAGCATAGAATATTTTCACAGTCTGAGTGACACCTTCAGACATTTTTTAACTCTGTTTCTGTGTTTTTCCTCTTATTTGTTTCCTGAGGTAACTTGATTAGATCTTCCATTTACAGACAGAATGAAATAGATTAAACCCAGGAAGGATACTATGAAACTTTTATCTCCTAACTTTTTATGCAAAGCCTTCTTTGAGGAAATTGATACTATTTAATATCAATAAATGCTGTTATAGTCATTACCAGAATAAAGATGGAAGATTTGACATTTACTTCTAACTAAAAAAAGCATAAATAATCTGAAAGAATAATCTCCGATGGTTCTTTTCAAACTTGAAGAAGATTACAACAAAGTCCCTTATTATGATGTCTTAAGCAATTTTAGGTATTTTAGTTGCACACAGGTTTGTAAATATCAGTAAAGATATACTGCAATACTGGCCATTTTCCACTATTGATCCTAAGACTGGTGGTTGGGATGAAGGCAATAGTAAAACTCATAAACATCCAAGTGTTAGTTCTACATGGCAAAACTATTTTTAAAGGTTCTGTACTGAAAGAGGAGATCATCTTGTATAGACTATAGTAATAGCTATATATGTGCATAGAACAAACCAATGTGAGCATAGAACAAACAAAAAGGAAAAACTATTATAAAGTAATATAAGAGGGCATTATAGAGTAAGGACTGCAAAATCTATTTCTCTGTAGCAACCATATGAGAGTTGACAGAAATAGTCAAAATCAACTTCTTCAGGACTCTGGAATTAAGACAAGAGTTTCAAAATGAAAAAAAAAAGTTGAGAAAACAGCTGATTCTTGAAAAACAGCAAACTGTGGCATTTTAATGTGCCCTTTTCACGCAGACTCCCTTCCCCCAAGCTCTGCCTTAGATTAGAAGCAAAAGGCCTGACAACCAGAGTAACTACAAAAATCAGCAGCGGGATAGTCACTGTAGGTGGCAGAGCAAGTTTGGATTTCTCCCAAAGCCCCATCCCAAGAGCATTATCCCTGTTTGACCTAAATGGCAGCTCCATGTGAAGGTCCATTTTCAACATTTATCTTTATTTGGCCTGACTTGGTCTTTGTGAAAAGAATCCTATCTTGAGGAAGTTTGTTGAAAAAATGAGTGGTCATTGTTTAAAATCAGGAGCCTGAGGCACCAATTCAGTTAGGGTAGCAAGAAGCTGATAAAAGCATAATAGGAAAAACTGGGGAATAAGATGTCTGTAGGGAACTTCGGAAAGATACAAGATATTCCCCAGACTCTAGAGAGACATGTACATGCTTAGGGCTATATATATGTTCTGTAAAACCTTAAGAAGAGCTTACTGCCTCACCTGTGGTTGACCTTGAACATTTATGCAATTAGGAAATGAGTCTAAGAAAGTTGTGAACTGCCGGATCACTAAAGTTGTGTACTAACATGGACAGAGAAAGTTCTTCAGTAAATACCAAAGAATCTTAAACAGAAATATCTGATTATTTTTTAGTTGGCCATTAGACTAATCAAATAGAGATTTCAGATATCATAAAAAACAAAGAATAAAAACTTTATAAAATAAATCAAGAAAAGTCACTTAGCAAACACAGTAGCACCAGCAGCAACAATGAGCAAGAACAACCCCCCCCCAAAAAAAAATCCAGAATTGAGATATTGTAAAAATCTTAGATGTACTGTTTCAACAAAGAAGACAGACGCTTCTTTGCGTGACAAGAAAATATATACACACAAGAAAGTAGTCATAGAAATTGTTGTTTAGGGATCCTACTTATTGATCTTACTAGAAAATACTTTAAATCAGTTATAAAGAAGTATGATGACCAGGTGAAAGCGTGGTAAACTAGGCTGAAACACAATAACCTAAAATATACAGCCTTGGGGGTCTAGAAAAACAACCCATGAATTACTGATTCAGTTACTGGTAGGCAACCCACTTTTTCCTTGAATTTTCCTCTTTCTATCTTTCGTCACATCAGATCATGCATTTTCAACGATAGTTTACCAGGAACACCAGTACTTATAAAGTGTCCTCAGCTTTGGATATGAATATGCTGTCACTACTGGTACTAATAAACCTGCTTCTTTCTGACTCTGGTGTCCTCATCCCCTGAATGTCGGCCTCCATAGTTGGAGCAATGGTTGGGTATGATTCTTGTTCTCTCATTGCCACGGCCAGGTACACTTCTTGCTTCCTGATTGCCTGCTTTCAATAACAAAAACCTTTAATGAACCAAAGAAACCATATCTAAAGAACACAAGAATGTATGTGAATGATGTCCCATCAATAAATAGATATTATTGAAAATAGAAATCATGCAACTGAAAAGTACCATAGCTGAAATAAATGATTACAGGGACTCAGCAGAGTTTTTGAACTGACATAAGATTCACAGAACATGGAGAGATAACATTAAGCCTGAAGAACAGAAAAACAACAACAACAACAACAAAACAACTCTATTTGTGCAAGATCAGCATAGAGTAGGATAACATTTAGATTTATGAAAGTAAAAGGCTAAACATATCCAAAACTATCAACTATCTTTCAGAGAGAGAGGAGAGACACACACACACACACAGAGACAGAGAGAGAGAGATACAGAAATTTCCACACACAAATGCTGAGATGTGTCATTGCTGGCAAAACTGCCCCATAAGAGCAAAGAGGTCCATTCTGAGTGACAAAACCTTGGATAGTAACTTATTCTTGTGAAGAAATAAAAAACATGGGTAAAGGCAACTGCCTTTGTAACTATGAGAGTCTACAAATGTATTGCTTTCCTTTTATTATATTTAAAAGTGATCCTTAGAGTGGTAATTATAAAATTGTGTTTAGCTTCTAATTACTAAGATGTAATTTGTATAAAAACAGTATTACACAAAATAGGGAAGAAATAGAGCTATATTGGAACAAAGCTTTGTACACCAATTGAATTACTACTAAATAAGTTTTGATTTAACTAACATAAGGTATAAACTGTGTTTTAGAATTAAAAGTCTCCTCACGTGATTCTAATGTGTGACCAGACTTGAGAAATGTTGCTCTAGAAATTGTTTTTCCAAAACCCTTTTTGAATACACAAATTGCTGGGTCTCAGGATAGGCAACATAGTGAAACTAGGCATGAGTATAAGCTTTAATCTCTGTTCTAGTACTTTGTGTTGTACTGGGTCTGCGTTTGTATACTCAGACAGTTTAGGAATATTTCTTCTTAGTAAGCAAATGTGATATATATATATATATATATATACACACACACATATATATAGCACATATATAACACACACATCTATCTATCTATCTATCTATCTATCTATCTATCTATCTATCTATCTATCTATCTATCTATCTATCTATCTATCATCTATCTATCTATCTATCTATCCACACATTTCCCTAAGCTAATCATATTAGGCAAAAATAGAAAAGCATATTTGATCAAGATAATGAGGGATGATATGAAATCCTGGGAGAGTTTATAACTTTAGAAATATGTCTTATCTGAAAATTACTAAAATTATTTTGCTTCAAAAAATATCATTCCCTATGAGATTGTTGTGAATTAAGATGTTAACTGTAGTTCCTAGACTAACTATGAAGAAAACAACTAAAACAAAAAGTGGATAAGATAACAGGGAAATCATGGTATACTATAAAATATTTATTTTAACAGCAAGGAGAGCAGTAGGGAAGAAATTAAAGGAGTTTCCTTATACCATGCACAAAAATAACTCAAAATTAATTAGTAATCTAAATGTAGGAATTAAATATGAAAACACTTACTAGAAGTACAGTAAGTAATAATTCTTCATGGTTTTGAGTTACATCATGGTTTCTTAGATCTAACACCAAAATGCATTAAAAAAAAGAAAGTAAATTTTATTCATATTTAAAATTTTTGTGCTTTAAATGACATCACAAATGTAGCTTTGAGGAAATATCTGTAAAATATAAATATGCAAAATATTTGGACCCAGAATATATAAAGAACATTTACAACGTAGTGATTTTTTTAAAAAAATCTAGTAAATAATTTAAAAATTGACAAAAGCTATAAATAAACATCTATAGAAAGACCAGATAAACATACCCAATGAAAGATTCTAAACATCATTATACCAGGAAATTTGTATCAAAACCAAGTGAGACACTACTTCATGCTTACTGGGATGGCTATGACAATATCAAGTATTATCTAGGAGGTGAGGAAAATTAGCACTTTTATAAATGTACTTTATAAATATACTGTAAAAGGGTACAACCAGTTTAGATAAGAGTTAAGAAGTTTCTCAAGAAAGTTAAAAATAGGTTTATTTAATGATTTAGCAATTCCACTAACTGGGTATATAATATATACGAAATATACCCAAAGAGTGGGTTTTTTATAAGCTGTACTTTACAATTTCTTTCTGTGTCTCCTTTTTAGGGCTTTTAAAACAGTACAATATGGCAATTCAGAACATGATTTTCATATATATCAATATTACACTAAAGAGGATTGGAAACATATGCGTGCATATGTTTTTATGCATGAATAAAAACTTACACACAAATGTTCATAGTAACATTATTCAGAATAGTGAATACCTAACCCTGGAAATGAGTCAAATATCCACCAATAGGTGAATGAATAAATAATATGTGGTCTGTCCATACATTTGAATATTGTGCAGCTATCAAAAGGAATCAAGTACTAGCACATGATACATACCATGGGGGAACATTCAAAACATACTCAATGAAAGAAATCAGATGCAAAAGCCTGTGTGTTGTGGGATTCAGTTTATGTTGTGCACAGAATAGGTAAACCCGTGAAGAAACCCAGTAGCTTAGAGATTGTTAGGGGTGAGAAAAGTGAAATGACTGTTACATGTAAGAATTTTCTTTCTTAGCACGATGTATATATTTTTAAAACTATATAGTGGCAGTTACTACATAATCGTGACTATAGTAGAATAGAACTGCTGGAATGGTATACTTTAAACGGTTAGGTTTAAGTTATCTCAATAAAGATATTATTTAAAAACACAATATCCTGCTAACCAATCCTGGTGGGGTGTATAACTACCAGGAGGCCTACTCTGCACACAGTAGTAGAACTAACGAATTGTTTCTTCCTTAACTGTTAGTAAAATAACCAGGCTATGTATCTACACAGGTGTAGCAGAAATAGTTAGTGATTCACAAGTTCTCTTTTATACTTTTTGGCAATGTGTAGATATTTTTTAGAGGAATAGTTTGATTGTACCTTTAGCATAAAATATTCTGTAACAATTTGTTATGCACACAGATGCAAAACAAGTGAAAAATAATGGACTATTACAGTTCTCAAACTGATGCATGTAAAAATCCTAGAGAACAGCACGAAGTACTATATTGACAAGGATAACAAAACAGAAAAAACAAATCACTAGACTTCTTCCAAGTATGTTCTGTTTGTTTGTTTAAATGATGCTACTTGACTGAAGCACTAATTCAAGAGCATCTACTAATTAAAACAGTGGTATTTAATGTAAAAATCACTCATAATATCTCTGTTGCTGACAAAGCGTTAAGACACTTGCATTGAGTAAATGAGAAAAATAATGATGAACAGAGTATGTTCACTGGGGAAGAACTTCAGATATCAACACAAAGCCACAGACAGAAAGGCCATTGCAGAAAACCACTTTCTCCATTTGCTTTCTGCTTGGCCGTTGAATCCATGATTATAACTCTCCTAATATGTTAGATGTCCTAAAGTTAAAAACAGAAAGAAATACTGGAACTAAAACCCCAAGAAGCAAATAGCTTCTAGTTGTCTATAATTAACTCCAGTTGTTTATTTTAAGACTTATTTCCACCTTTATTTATAAAACAGTTAAATGGAATCCAAAGTGGACAACATGAAAGAGAGGTATTTGAAGGGACCCTGTATTCTAAGGGACTCTTAAAATTTCTGATGTTTGTTAAAAAACACACAGAAAAACAAAACAAAACCCTGAACTTTAGTTTAAAACTAAAAAAAGCAATAAATAAAGTCAGTCTAATTGTGTCCTAATGTTTAAAGCACATGTATGAATGTGAGCTTGCATGCACACTCACTCACTTCCACATCATCTATAGTAGGATGTTGGTCTGTGCAGAAGTTAAGTTGCTTTTGCTTTCTTTATTGCATTTACATTACAACTTCATAGATTTCATAGATTTGTCATTGCTTGCAAAGGTTTACTTTCTTCTAAAATTTGAGAATTCTGATGACACTTCACAAGAAAAAAATCATCACAGAGAAGCTTCAGAAATATATTATTTGTATGACAATTTACAATTATTAAATTTTTTCCATTTATTATTATATTTGAATTCTATAATTTCTTTATTACAAAGACTAAGTAGGTATTTGTAATTATATTTAGTTTTCAGGAATTCAGAGACACAATAAATGGAATTGCCAAGACTGAAATTTAGTTGTGGAAGTTTTGGTTTTGTTTTTCCTTGTGTGTGTGTATCTGTGTGTGTTTGTGTGTGTGTATTCATTCTGTGTACCCGCAATCTGAGAGCATTTTTAAGATAAATTTTAGAGAACTTATGTTAAGCTGGTATTTTAATTCTTGTCTGTCTGTAGTAAACACACACAAAATATGAGAATAAATCTGTAGGACACATCTGTTTCCTGTTCATTGTGCACATCATGCTGTAAGCTTTTGAAATGAAAAGTGGCATTTGAAAACCTCAAGAAATGACAATAGCAGCAGTGATGATGTTTTTTGGATCACGCTAGTATGTGGGAACTGATTATTTATCTCAAAGGCTTTTGTAAAATAAAGCAAACCTTGGACTATATTCAGATAGTAAATGAACCTCAAAATGATATGACTTCTTAAAGCAGTAGAGTTTTAACAAAAACTCAGTGATTTTTAAAAATTGCTAACATTTCTTAAATACTTTTGCTGGTTGCTTTTGTTAACATGATGATGCTGCAAGTTGATTCTCTTTATGTGTAATACACATTATTCTATCTTTTAGATAAAATAGGTGGTTGAAGCACCAGAACAGAACTGCTATCTAAGCTATGCAGAACTTTTAAGTAATCTTAAATTTTGCAACTTTACTAACTTTTGACTTGGAAGAAAATTTAATAATGTCATATGGTGTTATGCTGTGATTTTAATTGGCTAATTTGAGAAATCTTAATAGATTTTAAAAGTTCAGGAAAAAATTAGGTCTTAAGTCTAAATGAAGGATTTGAGAAAGAAATTCCTTTGATGGCAAAATATTTCTAGTTTTACCTTCTTTAAAGTGGAGTCAATAGCATTTATACACACACTAAGAGCTCAAGAACTAAAGGGATAAAAGTAAGACAAAGAAGAAATTACCTTTATCTTTCTCTGCCCTTCCCTTTCTCACAGCATTCAAAGGAAGTTTTCTGCATATTTTGAAAGCAAAGTTCCCTTATGAGGAATGAAGTTTCTCAAGTCACATACACAAATGTATGTATGGACGCACACATGTGGTCCCATAGCAATGATGACCTGCAGAAAATAGAACTTATAAGCAACAGGGGCTCAAATAAAATTCACTAAAAGGTGTATTTTATGGAGGCATGTAGTTTAGGTCAATTGAACCAGCAAGGCATTTAAGATCATGAGCTATTCCTGCTTGTAAGTTTCCAGAATCAAAAGAAAAAGAAAACATTAGCAATGAGACTTGGGGCACAGAGATAAACTGTCTTTAGAGAAGGAGGTGTCTGTTCTGCGGGGAGAAGGTGCATCCAGGGTTCAAGATAAGAAGGAATCAGAGAGGGCACAATCTTCTACTGCTTCTCAGAATCCCACTGGGCATAGAAGCATGGGCAATGCCATTCTTAAGGGCAGTCTACCCAGAGAGCACAGAGAGAGTTGAAGAGTACAGATAATAAATCTGGACCATAGGGGAACAAATGGAGAATAACCTATCCCCATCTCAAATACTTCATTTTCTTAGCATGACTGCCTACTTTGCTAGATGAGCTGATCTCTCACAGCTTTCATTTTGTACTTACCTAAGTACCTTGCGTTATCTGTGGGGGTCACTGGCCCAAAACTGGCAAAACTTCCCTCTGCTCCTCATCTTGGCTCTTAGACTCCATATTACTGGTGGTAATGCTGTTTTTGGAGAAATGAGTGTTTTCTAGTTAAGTCTTTAATTTTAAGCTACGTCCCAGAATTGATTTATAAGGATGAATTACGTCCAGGCTATTATCTTGGAGGCAGTTTCCTGGGGGTTCTATATGTATCGTGGTGTTAATTTGTTTTGTTGACACCCCTTTCAACTCACTTCAGTCGGTCAAGGCTGATAGCATATTGGTCTCTGCCTCCAGGCTGGAAGCAGCTCCTCACAGGTGCCCAAGGACCCAGGTTATGCTCAAAACACTGACATGCATATTCCAGTTAAATGAAAATTCACCTGTCTAAAAGGGACCTTATTTAATACTCTACAACAGTATATTTCTGTAAAATGTAAAACCATCCAATATTTAATACTGAAAATTCAGTTCAGTATAACACTGGAGATTTAGTGCACATATACTCTTTAATATGGTGGAAAGAATGCATCTGAAATAAGCTTTCCTGTGTTATATTTGTGTGCGGTTCTGGTTCTCATTTTAGGAAAGAAATTTTCTTGCCAAAAGGCCCTGCCTGGAATCATCCTTAACAACCCATCTGTTTGGTATCATGTAGACATGGAAGAGTATGAAGATAATTAAATAATATTAAACATTATAAATGAATCTTATTTTCCCATGTTTTGAAGGTTGTTTACATTCACCTCTTCAGGAAGAAAATCATGACCAACACATGTGAATTAACTGCTACATTCTCCAGTATGACACCTTCGCTTAAGGAGACTTTAGGAATTAAATACTTTCAAAATATGGAGGAAATTATGACCAATACTTATGATTGTTATTGCTATAGCTCATTACTCTGTAGTTTGTCCCTTATGTCAAAATATAGTGACAAAATTGAAGAGGTAGAAGGGCTTCTTTGTTTAAATTTAGTTTGCAGCTGAGATTTAAAACTAACATGCCTGTAAATTCTTTATATCAGTTTATAAGTGTGCTTTAATTTCTCCATTCATTGATTTGATAAACACTTATGGAATATCTACCCCATGTAAAACACTGTAGGCCACTATAAAATATTTGTCACTAGTCCAGAACCTTTCATTGAGTATTTCATGCAGATATGTTTGTGTATATTCCATATTTTGATATAGAAAAAGGAAACACTTATCAATGTGTTTTATAAAGATAAATTTCCCAGAAAAAAGTCACTACTGGCTGAAAATTTTTGAACAGATACACTATGATACCAAAAGCCAACCTTGTAAACAAGGATTTCTGGAAGTTTGATATACAAGGTCCTCCACCCCTTTTCCTGTCACACAGGATGTAATGGTTTTTGTTGAAGCACAGTGTGACTCTAAAGAACTGGTAAGTCATTGGATGTGGTGTTTAGTATTTGGATCACTCTCAAGGGCTACATTTAGAGGAAATCAAATATTTTTAATAGATAGAATATACTGATGTCAAGTAAAAATCCAATGTAATGATTTGTTATGAAACTATTCAAGCATAGAGGTGATTATTTCATAATTACCAAAAAAAGCTTTATTATTTAAGATATGCATTCACATTTTAGGTGTATATTTAGCCATTTTTTTATGAATCAGAATTAATTTTATGAACCATAATACTGCCTCACTTAATGATTGCCTCCTAACATAATTCCTACTAGAAGGTGCTGTCATGTAACAGCTTTTTTAGGGTGGCAATGATTCAATGGGACTGTAACAATGCATGCTAAGAGAATAATACCAGTCATATTATGTACTGTTTTATTGAGTAGTATTGTTGGAACCAAGATTTTACCTGTTCTTAATTAATGTATCTACTGTAAGCTATGTTTTACTTTTCCATAAGGTAACAAAAGTAATTAATCATATCTGTACTGCTGTTTGGTCTTGATTCAGGTCACAATTACTGGTTTAGGAGTCAATAGATTTATATTTAACTTTACGTGCTATTTCCATGAACACTCTTCTGCTAGAAAAGTGATTGCTGCTTTCAGGTAAGAGGGCTTGTATGCACATTCATTCATTCATTTTTTAGATTTTATTGAGCATCTACAATATCCCACACCTCTTCCATACAATAAATAAGATAAATAAATTCCTGCTTTCATGATGCTTATAATTTACAGGGACTAGAGGGACAATAAACAATAAATGAATGCAAGAGAGAATATGTCACATAGGAATAAATTTTACATAGATAATTATAATACAGTGACTAATGCTTTCTTACCTGTGAAAAGTTTGAAGACAGCTGTTTGAGGAAGTAAACCTAAGTATCACCTAAGTTTATATGAAAGGCAAAGAAAAGTAAATGCAAGTCCTATATGTGTATGCACACATTTGCTCAAGAAGAATGGTGAATTTGTGTAGATATAGACAGAAAGTAATATTAGAAAAATAAATCTAGAAGTAAATTGCATTGAAAGTGAACTATTTATAGAGATGAATCTATGGAATATGTAAGAAGAAGGGTAACATAGGAAGAACAAGAAAGATTAAGGGAAATACCCACCTATTTCTCGTCTCTACTCAGTAGGTCCACAGATGCAGAGTATTCATAAAGGTAGAACTTCACAAAGAGTGGCAAGGGTTATTTGTGTAGGAATAGGCGGAAACTCAAGAGTTTCAATCAAGTCACTTTCGTCCATGGTTAACAGCACAATTTTATTTATGGCAGTATTTTTGAAAATTAACCTTCAAAAGGCAAATTAAATATATGTATATATTTATATATTTCAGATATATATATATTTGAGAGTTATATATAAGAGATATATATTTGAGTGTATTTGAGATATATTTATATATATATATTTGAGAGTTAACAAGAATACGAAAACACCATGCAAAAGATTTGTGTGCTCCGACATGTCATAGCAACAGTATTCATAACAAACAAGAAAACATGACAAGGAAATACATAAGCATCCATTGATGAATTATTGGAATGGAATACTACCTAGCTATTCAAAAATATGAAATCCTGCCTTTTGCAAGATAGATGATGTGGATGGAATCTGAAGTATTATGTTAAGTAAATAAGTCAGAAAGAAACAATTACTGAGCAATTTATCTCATCCATGGAATCTAAATAATCCAAGAAAACTAACAAATCACAAAAATAATTCTCATATTCTATAAAAAGAATAATGTTGCTGGTGGGGTAAGAAAAAGGGGTGAGAAGAAAGGGGAAGAGGGAGGTGATCTGATAATGGGAATAGCTCTAGAATTTGGAGATGGCCACACTGAGGCCTCTACACATGAAGCCGTGGTCCTGAAATTTATATAGATTGTAAACTAATGGTAAATCCATATGATTTTAATTAAATAATCAAAATCTGTATGCTTCATCTAGAGTAATAGGGGGTAAAGCAAGTTTTATTTTCATGTGCTATGGTTTAAGTGACTAATTGTTTAGGAAATGTTTAATAGTGTTTATTGCTATACATGTAAAAGAAATGCAAAAGAAATCTTTATTTAATGTGAGTATACATATTAGGCAGCAAATAAAAATAACACAATCTTGCCATTAAGTGATAATTTTATATAGCATAATAATCTTTAATACATATTTCTACGTATATACTTGCACTTTCTGAAGAAAATTTTTTGGAGTGGTCTTATTTAATTGGGTATAACAAGTTCATCACTAATAATAAGCTATGCACTCATGCTCTGTGGCTTTCAAGGTTTAAGTTTTATAAATGATAAATACATTCACTTCCTGGCAGCTAGGCAATATGCATATTTGTAGGATTTTTGAGAACAAGAAAAAGCAGTTTTTTTCCCACTTTTGTTCATTAGAATCTTAATCATATTCAAAATTCATCTTCAGTATCATCCTCTCCAAAGAACCTCAAGTAGTGCTCATGCATAGTAGGAATTGTGAACTCTGTGCCTACTCACTTTGAACTGTGTCCACCAGTCAATAGAACATGAGAATAATATAAATTAGAAGGAAAAATAGTAAAGAAACTCACATGAGGAGAATTAAACATTATGATTTAAAGTAGAGACAGGAAAAAAGCAGAGCTCAAGATCTTGCTAAACAATTACAAATCTGGTATATTGATGAGTTTCAGCATCTAAAGTAATCAGTGAAGGTACAACTGAATTTTTCTCAACAAGATAACACACTAGCTCTGGAATTTTAGTGATGAGTACCTAAATCTTAAAACTACTGAAATACTCAGCTTAATGATCAAGTGGAACAACACCTAATAAAGTGACCAATTTTGTTTTGAAACTCACTATTAATGAAGTTAGCCTAGATTCAGAACTGAAATAACCCTCACAAAAATTCTTTACTTTTTTAAAATTATCAACATCACATTTCTTATTACTTGATCAAAATTTATTAGTAACATTGATTCAATTTTTAAAAAAATATAGTTAAGAAATTAATTAAACCATTATTGGATTATTTTGGCTTGTTTTACCTACTTACTATATTAGGTCATATTTTACCAGTGATGTCAATGAAAGTTTCGTGCAGCTTACTCTTGAGGATTTTGATCATATAATCTGCTATAGGAGAAGAAAAAGAGAGCCAAGAGTCACTGACCTAGGTAGGAGCACTTGTCACTTGGCATGACAGAGCTCCCTAAATATATATATATTTTATGTATGTATAAAATGTTCTTTTTACTATGATACAATTTAAGCTAACATATATATAATATGTTATATACATCATATATATGTATGTCTCATATATATATTCTGAAAGGGAAAAATTGCATGACCACAGAAGCAGCTTTAAAGAACACTTAAATACTATTTATTTATTACTCATTTTGTTGCTTACATATTTATGTATACATGTATATATATGTAAATATGACATCATTGCATTCCCTGGGGTCCTCCCTCCACCTTATCACCTGTTTATCTTCGGGGTCCTCCCTCCACCTTATCACCTGTTTATCTTCATCTTGATCTTTTTGTCCTTCTCCCTTCCTTGGTTTCTGCCTCCCTCTCCCTAAAAAAATAAAAAACCTTATAAATTATAAATTATACAGTGTATGTGATGTTTTATCTTGACATTGAAACTGTGACCCAACATGGGAAGTGTTATGTGTTCATAAAATTTAGGCACTGCCATTAGTTGTCTGAAAAACACAGAGGCCTAAACAGGATAAGGGTACTTCATCTTTTACTTTTTTGCAAATCACCTGTTGGGAAAAGAAAAAAATTACTTTTTTGCAAATCACCTGTTGGGTGTGTGAAAGGAAATCGGAACCACTGGCTTTCAGGAAGTGAAAAAGGAGATTAAAAAAACGAGTAGAGACTGGAAGAGAGAGTCTTTGGGGGAGAGAAGAGACACTAGAATGTGATCAGGTTGGATAGAAGCCCTGTGGAAGAGTGAGCTGGTGGACACAAGGAGTCATGGTGAAGGGGTGGCTAGCAGAAGAGTAGCCAGTAAGGAGAGTGTGGTACCTCAGCAAGGTGGAATGAAAAGCTGGTACCTGGGGATAACCAGGGATTTAGAAAGTTGATTTTTGCATCAGCATTTGTGGAAAAAGTTTGAAGAGTCTTAGAGAAGCAAAGCTCCTCGTAAAGCTGGAGAGAGAAGAAGCAAAGAGAAGGTGCTGAGAAAGACTGGACTTTGCAGAGTTCCTACCTCATGTTTGGAGGGGCAAAGGGGCACCATCTTGGACATGTGTCTGTGGGACCTTTGGAACTGAAAATGGTGACTGGGATAAGATACCTGGCCACTTGTGGCTTTGAGGACTTTTTGCTTTCCTGGCTAATTTTCCTTGTAAATAAAACTTGCAGTTGAAATTGCATTTGACTGGCAACTGCTCTGCATGGGTGGTAAGAACCTGAAATGATCTGGTGGCAGAAACTGCATTTGAAGAGTGCTGCTTTTTCCTTTTGGCTTGTTGGTTGGAGGCCTTAGCCCCATGTTGACCTGATATCAGCATTGCTAGCGAGGTTCTTGCAGCAGCTTAAACTTTGTTTTTTTGTTGTTGTTACTTGTAATAATCTACTTTAAAAAATATTTCTAGTATATATTCTGCATCCTGGTTAATTCGCTGTATATATCTCTGGCATCATGATTGGGGACAACTTTCTTTTATTTAACCAGTGCTTAAGGAAATTCACCAGGATAAACCTGACACTTATCAAGTATCAATAAATCCCCAAGTAAATTTATTGTTAAAATTGCTGCAAAAAAATTAAAATTAAAAGAACACATAGGTCCTTTTCTTACAACCCACGTGGTCTCACTTTACTTCTATAATACTCTGCTCCTGTATCTTCTATTTTCATCATTATCTGGCCAATCTCATAAAGTCCAAAATGAAAATTTACAAATATAAAAGATGAAAATCTTATAAAATCAAATATTCCAGAAGAACCAAGTCTAATAGCTGTAGTAAAATGCCAGCCCACTTCATGACTCAGAGTTTAATCCAAGTGGAATTGCTCTTGATTAAGGGCCCAGGAATACCACAGGGAACGACTGTGACTCTGCAGAGAACAGCTTAGTGATAATATGTTGAAGATGAGGTCCGTGGATATGTGTGCTATGCAGAAGAAAAAAAGCGGAAGAAAAAAGCAAACAGGAAGCCAATGGTTTTCAGTTACTATTTATGAGGGAATTAGCAACTGTAACTACAAGACCGAAATTACATATTCAAATAAAATCACAGGTTAGAGTAGGAAAAAAAATCCATTTTAATTTGTTAGCAATAGAAACACATCATATACATACTGGAACATTCAATGTGTTAGGAGACAAGTGTGGAATGAAGAAGAAGTGAGACCGAAGAGATTGATAGTGATCTGTGAGGCTAGCCCACAGAACGGGGATCCTGGGAATCATGTCCAGATTCAATTTTATATACCCCAGCAAGAAATGTTACAATGATATAATGAGGAAGTAGCAAAGCGTACATGACATACAGCAGGGAGGAGGCTGGATGCATGGTAACAGGAAAATTTACCTGTGGGGCCAACAGTCAGTACTAGTAGGTCATATGTTTCTTGGAACATTCCAGAGAGATTAGGAAGCTGGGTTACAGGTGAGAGATATGCTGTTGCCCACTCTAGTGTGCCAGAGGGGGCTAGAGAGATAGGAGATATTTCTCTTATCTAAAGCTCCATCTCTCAAGCTGCTTCCACATTCCACAGTAATGCTGTTCATTTCCAAAAAAAAAAAAAAAATGTAATTCTTTCGATTTTTTCTTTAAATTTATTTTTACTTACCTTATTTCCCCTCAGTTTTGATGATGACATGGGGATAAGTATTTCACAATTTTATTATTATATATAACAATAAATATATAACAGTAAAATAGAAAATATTTATATATAGTATTAAAATAGCCAAATCTTACTATCATATAATAAAACTGCAAAACAACTTAATTAATAAACAAACAGATATTTGTTGAAAATAGTAGTAAACAAGAAACAATAGGATGTATAAAGGGAAGAGTTGTTACTTGTCATTCAAGAATATAAGCTTGTGTACCAATATCTCCCAGCATTTCAAATTAAGTTAGAAGTTGAAAATATTTCAAATAGAAAGATGATCTAATTTTTGTATGTTGGCTTCCTTAAATGTTTTCCAAATTCTTCAGTGGATATTCTTCAAAGAAAACCTACTTGGGAACTAGAAACTATCCCCAAGTTTCTAGTTTATGACAATGTCTAGGAAAAGAAGAGATCAAACTTTCCCTTTTTCTCTAATTTTTGAGTTTTGTAACTTCCATTTTTAAAAACAGGTATTACTCCTAAAAGAGTTGTTTGGGGGAAAGAAAGGAAGTTGTAACTGCAAAGAGATCTTCAAACTATAGAATAGATTTGAGTAAGAGGATCACCACATAGTAAAGTAAATGATAAGAGAATTTTTGAAAAACCAGATAAAATCCTTCAGATTTAATAAGGAGAAAAGAGGCAAGCAAAAAGCATTTGTCAGGTTATCTATTTTGGTCACTAGCTGTGTGATTTGGGCAAGTCATTTCTCTTGGGTAAAGTTACCGAATCTGTTTAAAGGGCTAGATTTGATTGGAGATTCTTAAACTTTTTCAACATTAGACAATCTGTAAGTAGAACTCTCTTTTCTAGTATCATAGTTTCTAGTGGAATAACTTGTAACTATGAGCATAAATTTGTTAAACAAAGGTAAATTTACCTTTGTTTACACTAGTTTACACGAGTAGAAAATACAATTATATAGAAACATAATATAGTCAATCATTTCTCTGTATCCATGATAAACTGTTGCAATTAACACTTTTGGGCTTTACTTTTTTTTCATGTTTGCTTTTTGTTGATTGATTTTTTTTTTTACATCTGTTAGTACTTATTGGTTGATTAATGACTGCAGTGCCCAAAATATTGAGAAAAGATTTAATTGAGAAAAAAAATTTATTATCCTTCTGTTCCACAAATGGTAAAAAATACTGCATTATTCAATTTTATGGTAGGAAATGATTTAGCCATTGTGGGAACATATTTTAAGACCCTGGAGTTAGTTCCTTAGGCCCTGTTCAGCTGTAACATTCCATGAATCTACATTTTTCAATTGTGACCCAACAAGCTCTTGTAATTTTAGTTGGGAGAATTTATCTTTAAAATGAAATTAGAGCGGAGGGTTACTTTCTGCTAATTGAAATTCAGAAAACAGATATGTGAGGACAAATAAAGCAGTTTAAATGCATGTGAATGTCTCAACAAAATCCATTTAAGGGTACCAAACTATCCAGAAGTTTTATTAATTCATCTTCCTCATTAATTACAGTAACTACAACCTACTAGGAAATTCTCCATGTGCTTCTGGAAGAGTTTTAGTTATTCTGAAACCTGATTGTAATATGTTACACTATTCTGGATCTGTCTTTTAATATGCCTGACTGTAGGCTATTGAAAATATTTGCTATTCTTAATCACCATGGCCCCTTTTAATACATTCGTTTACTGGGGAATAGTGATGGTGTGATTTTAACACTTAAATATCTTATTGTTTAATTAATTTTTTCATTGTGCTATATGACTTCCATTTAAATGCTAAAAGTAAGCTGGACTAGTATAATCTCTGATCTATAGGAAGCTCTCAACAGACTTCAGGCTACTGTTAGTTCTAATTCCACCTTTGTGTTATATTTAAAAATAAATTGACATTTTTCTAATTTCCATTCTAGTCCTGTGCACAGTATCAGTTGTCTTTTTTTCCCCCTTTCACTATAAATTCCACTTCATTACAATTACAAATTCCAAGGACTGCGTTTCGGGGAAGTTATTCCAGTTCATTTGAGGATAAAACCATTGGCATTTGACCTCATGTCACCATTTGCAGCATGCTTCAACTACTCAAAAATATATTTCATTGGCAAGCTTTCTTAATTAATTGTTCTTGCAATTTTTTTGAAACCAAAGTAACTAAGTATGTTATTGATGTAGCAATCAATTTTTTTCATTTCAATAAAATCTTGGATACGAACATTAAAGTAAACAACACCTTGGGATAATGCAAAATAAGAACAATGAATTTGAAAGAGAAGTGACCTCTTTTTCTTTTTACTACAACCCTTATCCTTGTATTTCCTATCATACCTTCTGTGCTTAAGTAGGAACAGACTTACTATTGCTCCCACCAATTTGATACCTGAAGCTTGAGGGAATTCAGCCCAATCAGAATTGGGAACTTGGATCAAATTCACCCCTAAATATATTTCTTTTGACATTGTCTTCATTGCACGGTACTGCTTTTTGACCTGGAGAACCTCTGCCTTCAAAAAGTTCATGCTTTAGAAATTGTGTTCTGTGATAAACATCCAGGCACGTGTGTCTTTTTGAATTAGTGTTTTTATGTCCTTTGGTTTTTGCAACACTATTTATAATTGCCAACATACGGAAACAACCTATATGCCCCAGAACTGACAAATGACTGAAAAATATGTGGTATTTCTGTACTATGAAATATTACTTATCAATAAAAAAAGACAAGCATGTCATTTGCAGCAACATGGATGAAGCTAGAAGGAATCATGTTAGTGGAAATAAGTCAGAAAGACAAAAGGGAAATATAGAATGGTCTCACTTATATGAGGGATACAGAGACAACAAAGAAATGGACAAGAAAAATTTAAAGCTGTCAATAGAATTGAAGTATAGAGCATGGGAGGGGGTAATTTTAGGGGAGGGTCCTGACCCAAGAGATTAAGATGGTTCGTGGGTGATAAGGTGATAGAAAAACCTTGGGGCAATCAATGATATAATGTGTGTGTGTGTGTGCATGTGTGTGTGTGTGTGTGTGCATGAGTCTGTGTGTGTGCATGTGTGTGTGCGTGCAATCAATAGATAAAGAAAAAAAAAGAAATTAGGATCTGTCTCCCAGCAGTCTTGCAAACAGTCTTGCAACCAGTGGTATCATCGGGATGTGTTCCCCCAGACTAGAGAGGAACTTGCTCATACTTTTCTCTCCTGTTGAACTGTATATGATTCTCTGCCTCAGAACAAGCAAGGTTAGAATGTCATCCTGGCGTCACGGAGATAGATTTCAGTAAGGTAAATATAGGGTCAGATGATGTGAGAGACAGCAAAGAGGGAGCCACAGAAAGACCCATGTTGGCCTACTCCACTGGAAAACATGACTCCTCAGGAGTATGAAAGGGAGCAGCAGTTCTCTTTCTAGTGTGGTGGCACATGTTGGTCCAGTCTTGACTTAATGTTCACGAATTCTATTGGATATCCCCTAATAGAAGGTTTTTAAAAGAAAACCCAAGAACCCACCCAAGGAGCTAGGGGGCATTTCCCATTTCCTAAAGAAACCATGAAAAAACAGCTTCTACTGCAGAACCTATAGTAACGGTCACTGCAAAGGATCTGGCACCCCAGGGATAGTATCCATGCTATATTCACCTGTGAAGAGACTTTCATTCCCTTGAGATTGCTATCATTTGACAAAAAACACTTAGCACCTGGTGGCTAATCAGGATTTTTAGTGATGATCTGACTACTTTCACATATTCACCTGGAGAATGCTTGCAGCAGATCAGTGATAGTGTGCTCTCTCTTCTGGCTTATGACTGATTTTTTTTTTCTTTTAGTAATTAAATTTCCACTATGAGGAGGTATATTTAAATATGAAACTGTCTGATACTGCACATTATTTCTATCCTTTCTCGTGATGAGAGCTCCAACAGGCTTTAATTACTCACAGAATCTTCCTCCACCGCTGTCACCTCATCATTGTTTAGAATTTTAATTGCATGTCATTATTAACATCATTTTTAGACAATAGCTAATTTATTTGACTCACAATTATTTTAATCATTTTTTCATGTTTCGCATCTTTCTAACAGATTCACTTGTCTTCTAGCTAAAATACGTTCTTTGTTGTTGTTGTTGTTGTTGTTGTTTTGAGACTAGCTTTTGCTATTTTTGCCCATAGAGTCGCAGGCTCTCCTTGCCCGGGGTACTACAGACTCAATCCCCAGCCTCAGCTTCCCAGATAGCTGGGGTTACAGGAGTGCGCCACCACACCACGCCCAGCTATTTTTTTTTGGAACTAGGGCTCGCTACGGGCTCCAGGCAGGACTGGAACCATGATCCCTAGCCCTGGCCGCTTCATAGGCTGAAGTTTACAGGTACGAGCCACCGTGCCCGGCCTGCTAAAATACATTCTGAATAAGAACTAGTAAGATATATGTGAGTATAAGTGTGGGTGTTTCTGAGTACACATGGCTATATCTGTGTGACTGTGGTGAATGTGTGTGTCCGTGCATGTGGTAGACTTTTGAGTTATCTTTGCACTAATTTTGAATTTGCAATGTAGAACTAGTATTTTTTTTTTTTTTTTTTAGACTAGGTTTCGCTCTGTTGCCTGGGGAACTGCAGACTCTTGTTGCCTGTGGTACTCCAGACTCAAACGCTCCCCAGCCTCAGCCTTCCAGAAAGCTGGGATTACAGGTGCACACCACTATTTTTTTGAGACTAGGTCTCACTATGTTGCCCCAGGCAGGTCTCGAACCAGCAGACTTAAGCAATTCCCAGTCTCAGCCGTCCATCCTAAACTGGGGTTAAATCTGCACGCCACTGCTGCTGGCAGGACTAGAATTTATAATCATATTTAAAATTGCTGTACCTCTAGGCTGGTTAGGAATATATGTGTGTGTTTAACATCTTATCCTTTATTATTACGTGTGGAGAAGAGGATTATTTGAAATTCTCCACATCGTGTTGAGATGGAAGCCTCCTTTTTTCAAGTTTCTTGAAAAAGTTGTATATATTTAAGTATCTCCATTTTTCTTCACAATTAAGCTCTCTACTTACAATTGGGTTCTGCTCCACATTATCAACAAAACAGCTCTTTCCAAGTCATAGAAGACAGCTAACTTTTCTCTATATTATCTAATTGCTAATTGCAGAAAATCCTCTTACATAACTGTTCTTATAATCACCCTCTCTTACATGAAATAAGTAAACTTGTGCTCCTGGCAATCAACAACTTCCTAATGAAGTCAGTAACTATAAACATCCGTTCTGTTTTATAAGGAGAAACCCGTCATTTTTCCCACTTGCTTAAAATGCTTTAGTGACTATGAGATAAAAGCTATTTATAACTATGAGATATCTGTAAGATAAAAGCTTGCCTAGCATGATGTGGCTCAAGATCTGCATCACACTTGTTTTGCTATCACACTTGTTCCAAATCCCATTTCTGTTTTTGCACTCTAGCTTCCACATGTGCATTTCCCATATGCCTCCATTCCTTAGCATGTACTGCTATATCCTTTACCAGCATTGGTCTCCTGTTTTTTAGTCCTATTGGCAAACTCAATCCATTTTCAGTATTCAAGTCTGTATTCCAATGTCCTTTTGGAATATTTTTCCTACATATCTTCAATCAATATTTAGGAGGCATTAAAAAACATAATATGTACAAAATATTATGCCAAAGGTTTGAAAAAGTTTTTATCATCTAACATCTTTAATGTTTTAATTTTCTTTTTTAAAAACATGTTTTTTAATTTATTACCTATATATTTTTTGATATTGTTTATACCCAGCTGAGCTCTGAAAATTTAATCATGGACCATAACAGATGGCCAAAGGGAATTTACATATTGGTGGGGAGACAGACATTAGTTAAAGGACCACTGCGTAACTGAAAGTTGCATCTGTGACATGAGAACTACCAAGGATAGAGTTGAAGTGCTCTGTGAGCCTATAATTAGGGAATTTAACCCTGAGGAGGTTTCTTTGGCATTCCTGCATAGTTGGGTACTCCCTTGTTCAGTACTGTGTACATGATCGTGTTGTGAAATTAATAAAATGAATTTAAATTCATTTTGTCTCCACCACTAAGCAGTGAGCTCCTTAGCCATTTTGAATCTCCATTTCAAGCAGATCTGGCAGATTTTAGGACTCTATTGAAGTTTGGTAAGTGATAAACTATTTTCTAAATGAACTGAAGTATATCTTACTCATGGATTATGAAGAAACTTAGAGAGAAATCATTTTTACTCCTATTATTTATTTTTTCTAGAACAAGAAGTTCAGTGTCTAATTTCTTTGCAGAAAACAGTACCAATATCTAGCAATTATAAGCTTTTTAGCATTCTTTCTTATCGGTCACAGATTAATCTAGCAGTTTTTGCTAGCTTTGAGGTTGGAAAATGAGGGAACAGTATTCACTATTTCAATTATGAATTATTTTAAAGGTCAGAGTACAAGAGCACAAACTACACTGGTGCCTTTCAGAGAATGGAAAGCGTTGAACATTGATTTGATGAAATAAATATTGTAATGAGAGGATCAAAAATAGCTGAACAACTATAGCAAACATTTCTGGAATAAACAAGAGAATGATAAGGCAATGTCGAATAGCTTGTTTATTCCAGAAATGTTTGATATAATTTTTAATTATTTTTTTGATCTTGTATTTAAAAAATAGTGTAACATAAAATCGAACAGAAAATGCACTTTAGTAGGTATTAGTTCATTTTTCATAAGAAATTATATACAAATTAGCACTATCCATATGGAATCAAGATTAATAGCTTATGTTCCAAACCCCTTCACTTCCTTTGTTAAAACTAGGCCAACAATAGAAATTGTGCTTTTGGTTTTGACTCATGTCTTTCTTAGTGATTTGTTGAGTGGTTCTCTTGACAGCTGCTTTGTTAACTTCATAACCCAGAGCAGGGGACTATAGCAGTAACAGATAAACTAAAAACACACTGTCCACATTTACATACCTGATATGAAGTTTTGGTCTCAGAATGGCTCAAGACTTCTCCATAAGACTAAGGATGATCTGGGGCATCTTCTAACTCTTTATCCTCTTTTCAATAGCTTGTTTTGTTTTTCTAATCTTTTTAAAACTATAATGTAAGAAAAATACTATTGATGTTACTACATAGATGCTGGACTGGTTGCTGAAACTTAGAATGGTAATGACCATTTTTTACATAATTATAACTGATGTTGACAAGCCGTTTAGTCAAAATGTGTAGTTGAACTACACCAGAGGCTGAAAAGCAGAGAAATTTGGGACAGTGATGACAAGAGAGGAATGGGAGGGTAAACTTTCCAGCTACTACAACAGGAAGTCATTAAATCATACCTATAATTGTTGTATCAAGAAGTATCAGTTAGTAGTATTATTTATAAATATGGAGAAAATAGCAAAGAAAAAAAGCTATCAAATTGAAGGCTCTGAAGTATGGGTAGGAAAAAGAACCACATGTTTTAAAGAAGAAAATTGTAGCTTTTTTAAAAGCTATGTTCATTTATCACAAAAATAATAATAAAATAAAAACTAAAGAATTAACTTTTGAATTGCTGGGATTTTGGGTTATTAGCATGGAAAAAACCTTGATTCCATACTTTTGCATAATCAACATGTCAGAATCTCCTTGTACCAAAGAGATACTTAATCATGTTTCAATGGTGGGTCATTGGAGTCACCATAAGAGCTTTACTGCTCTTAGAATAGAAGGTAGAAGATAGCCCCCAAAATGAGACCACAAAGGTTATACTTCAACTCTTTTCTAAATCACAGCAAAGTATAAGACAGTCTTTTACAGTGTCAGTTTCCCTCTTGCTCACAGATATATTTGTACTACCTGGCAGCATGCTTCATTACCAGAGGGGTCTTAGAAATAGTGGCTGAAAAAATTGTGTACACATTACAAAAATGATAGTAAACTATTGCTCATTGAAAGGGTAAGGAGGAATGGAGAAAGGAAGTCCATGAAGGCCTCAACTTTCTGAAGACTAAATATAGCTAGGCATGATGCCAAAGTTTCTCCTATTTAAAGAATCAAAACCAGGGTGAAGTTACGGTCAAACCACTAATAAAGGGAAATAAGAACAAAATAAGTTGAAGGTGGTATATCTGTGAATTTAATTTTCTTGGTAAGCAATTTTTGGATGAAGGAGATAGAACTTTTCAACTGAGAAGGTAATCCATATCTCACATATGTTATTCTGGTGGATATTTTGAATACAGAAAATAGTAAATATTCTGCATTCATAAGTCTGAAATTCTTCTTAAAAAATCATACTATTCTACTTTTTTTCTCTTGCACACTCAAAGTTAACACAGGTATTCTGCCCAATATCACCTTGGACATGGCCTATTGGGTCTCACATCCAGTATCTTGTAAAATATTATATTTTCTTCTTCTTCTTCTTCTTCTTCTTCTTCTTCTTCTTCTTCTTCTTCTTCTTCTTCTTCTTCTTCTTCTTCTTCTTCTTCTTCTTCTTCTTCTTCTTCTTCTTCTTCTTCTTCT
>PVHY01018568.1:0-29019 GCA_004024945.1 Uropsilus gracilis
AAAAAAAAAAAAAAAAAAAAAAAAAAAAAGCATAGTTAAAATTCCTGGCTGCTAATTTCAGTATTTGGGGTCTCTTGGAATCAATCTCTGTTGATTAGTTTTACTCATACATAATTTTCTTCATGTGGCTACAAATTCAGGGTTATATATTGGTATCGTGAATAGTATGTTACGAAAGCTTTGGATTTTGTCTTGTTCCTCCCAAGGGGAGACAGAAAATATGTAGAATTCAGTGTGGCGCTTATCCTCCAGATTCCGAGGTCATCCTAAATGCTGTCCTCTTTTTTTCAATCAGAAAAACTGAAGGTTTCCACCAGAGTTTTAGGGGCCATGGAGATACTCACTGGAACCTGCCCTGAGATAAAAAGTTAAAGAATGAGAAACTCACTCATGCCATACCCTGCTTCATAGAGCAACTCCTCTGACTGCTTTTGGTTCATTTTGCAGCGTCTTTAGATGATTGTATTTCTATAGTCTGTACAGAGTTCTAATTGTTATTTGTATAATGGTTGATCTATCCTGGCTATTCCACCTTTATTGAGATCAGATCCTCCTCCAGTTGACCTGTTCTTTCTTACTGTTTCTCTCAACAATCTGTGCTCAAGCCATACACAAATATTTGAAGTTTCCAGAAAAGTCATATTCTTTCTTATCTCTGGGTCTTTGTACACTTCTTTTTCTGCTTTCCCATACTCCAATCCAAGTATCTTCTGCTCATAAGGATTCAACATAGATAGTACCTCTTGTAGAACTCTGGCAGAACTGATTCAGTTTACAGAAACTTCCTCGTATTGACAAGTTAGAAAGAGAGAGGAGGATTTAATGTAAAGGTACAAAGGTATCCTCAGGGAACCCCCAACAGCAGTCCAGTCAGGTCTCAGGAACCAATCAAAACTGAGCACTACATTTGTCTCCATTTCTGGTGTCTGCTCTCTGCTTATTTATTTCTCTTGCTTTCCCTCTGGGCCTTAACTTCCTTACCGGTGGAATTATTACTTTATTGATTTTTCCCAGAACTGGGCAGAATATAACATAGCTCACGGGAGGTGTTTTTTTTTTTTAAAAAAAGGTGGGGGGGCAAACAAATAAACACACCATTAATATATAACCAGCAAATGTTGAGTAGATATTTTCAAGGCAGTTTAAGAGGCCAGAGGAGGAAGTGCTCACATCTCCATCTGGGGAGTCAGGAACAGTGCGAAGGGATGCAGTTTGTTCTCTGATTAGGGGGTCCAAAAGAAAATTCCGTAAAAGCAGAGAGTCTCTTACAGACCCTCTCTATCCTTCGGGTCTCCTCAGAAATGAAGCCTGACCACCCACGGTCTTTTTGGCCATCGGATGTGAAGAGACAATCAGCTGAAACCTTTCTCGAACATTTCAGTCACTGGGGAATATTTTCAGTTCCTCTTTCCCATGTAGGGACCTTTGAACTCTTCTCCCCGCAGCAAGTTTCCTTCACCTTCTTTTCTCTGACTGGCCTCCTAACAGTCTTAAGGCTTCCATATCACGATCTCTTTCTGGAGAGGAAGTTTCCCTCTGCCTCTCGGTTAGTGAACCCTATTGCCACACGCCCCCCACAGCAGGTTGCACTTCCTGTTTATAAACACCCGGCCCTGGAGGGCTGCCTGCAAGCAGTTTGTAATCTCAAGCAGCCGCACCACGTCTTTTTGATTCCTGCCTGTTCCCAGGGAGTGGCACACTGGATTTGGGAGGTGCTCAGAAATGCTATTTCTTCCACTGAATTTCAATTTCAATTCACTTCTTCCCCTGAAAGAGGAAAACCACGGCAGAGAGGTGGGGAAGTGAGTTCTCCAAGTGTCCAATAAGTGGCAGGGCAGAGTGAGTTCTCCAAGTGTCCAATAAGTGTCCAATAAGTGGCACCTGGGCTGGATGAGTCTCTGCACCTTGTTTCTTTCCTTCTAGGGGTGGTGATGACCAATGCAGACATGGTTTTTGGGGGATCATCTAGGTTTTGTTTTCCTAAAATGTGCACAAAGATATAACACCACTAGGAATATTTTTAATACATACAGAAAAACGACTGCTTTTGAAGAATGAAAAGTGAATGTTTAAAAAAAATTCTTTTGGCCAGGCATGGTGGTGCATGCCTGTAAACGGCAGCCTAGGAAGCTGCGGCTGGGGTCAGGGATCGCGGTTTTAGTCCCGCCAGGGACAAGTAGTGAGACCTTGCCCCAAGAAAATAGTTGGGCGTGGTGGTGCGGTCCTGTAATCCCAGCTACCTGGGAAGCTGAGGCTGGAGATTGCTTGAGTCTGTGGTACCCCGGGTAACGTGAGCCTGTGGTTCCACAGGCAACTATAGCAAGACCTAGTCTCCAAAAAAAAGAGCTTTATTTCCAACTTTGAAATTTGAACACCTTCAAATTGATAGGAAATTTGCATGAATAGCACAAGGAAGATCAATCTCTGCTTCATCTAGATTTATTGTTTGCTCTCATACACACAAACACTTCCTGCCTTCCCATATTATACATACACACAAACACACTATGTATGTATGTGCTATACATATATATGTACATATACTTATTTTTGATGAGCCATTTAAGAGTCCATTGTCAATATTACACTTTTGCTCTAAGCACTTTAGCATAGATCTCCTAAGAAGGGCACAAATATACAAAAATTGTATATTTGTATATACAAATACATCGTTGTCATAATCTTACTCTGCTAACATATATCCATATCCAAACTGCCCCAGTTATCTCAGATATGCCTTTTATAGTTGGTTTTCAGTTCTTCAAGCCCCAAATCCAATCAAGAACAATCAATAGTATTTGGTCACCATGTCCCTTCAACCTAAAACAGTTTCCAGATTACTTTATCTTTTGTGATACAGACTTTTTTTTTTTTGAAGAATCCATGCCAGTTGTTTTGCAGGATGTTCCTAATGTGGATTTTCCTGATTATTTCCTCATGGCTAGATTCATATTAAACTTTTTTTTTTTTTTTTTGAGCAAGTATGTCACTTGTGAGATACTGTGGGTGTCTTTCATTGTAATACCTTCCCTTTGGAAGTCCTGGGCCTTGAAGTCAGGTGTCTAGAACTCCAGGACTGGACCATGGAGAGGCCCAAGGTACTAGTTGGTAAAAGACACACTTCAATCTCCGGAGTTCACTGCCAGCAAAGGCTGCTGGCTGTGGGCACTCCTGCTGGGCAGCCAAGGTCAAAGTGAGAATCTCTCATTCCCACCCTGGGCTCCAATGGCCTGTGGCCAGTCAGCTCCTCAGCCATTGGGTCACCTGCTGCTGTTGTCACTCTCTGTTGATGAAGCTGTGAAGGAAAGGAGAAGAGGGTTGAGGCAGTGACTTTGCCAACATAACCCTACCAGAGGTCACGGATAGCAGGAGACAGAGATACAAAGTCAGAGAGAGCCAGGATAAAAAAACAAACAAACGACACCACCCCCCACCCCCCCTACCCCCTCACCCCGTGCGCTGGGAGCTTCCACCAGCAGGCCCTTGCCAGCAGGAGGGAGGGGGGTCAGGCCTCTCGGGTGAGTCCCCCAGGAGCGGGGACCGGGTGGGGAGAGGAGGCCCCACCCGTCAGTAAGTGGCTGCTGACTGGCAGCCACTTACAGCTGGCCTGGGCAGTGCCTTGCTGTGTAGCCCCCAGGCCCCAGAAACAGGGGGTGGGGGGGTGAGGGGAAATGGAAGGGTGAGCAGATGTCCAGTAGGCCCGCCCCCGGGGGACGGGATGGGGGATGGGGGGAGTGGGAGGACCCCTCCATCTCTCTCTTACTTCTTACTCAGCTAAACTTCAGAGGAACCAGAATATGTGCAACGCCAACCCCAAGACAGAACGGGTGAGGGACCAGGCAAAAGTCCAGTCCACAGGCCTGAGCTGGACGCAGCAGATGGACAACCAAGTGAACCAGTGCATGTAAGAACAGAGAAATAACCGTAGAGACACGATGTCACCAAGCGCACTTCTGCGCTCGCCAGGCCAAAACCCGGGTCTTCATTTTGGAGATATATTCAAGGAGAGCAACACACCCTCCCCTCATTACGGGAGAGGAGAGGATGACCAAAGAGGGGATAATGGGCCCCACATCAAAACTGCAAACTGAAGCAGAGGAGATGATCTTCAAAGGCCACTCGCAGAACCCTGAACTCACAGAGAAACTTCTTGACCAACACTGACTGGGGGCAAGACCCCCTAAGTCCGACACCAGAGCCATAAGCAGCAAAGTAATGGAGATGGGATTGGATTGGAGAGGACAGCCCGCAGCAAGAAAACATGGACAGATCACAAACGAATATAACCTGGCCACCCAAAGCAAATTTAAGATTGAAAATCTAACAGCATGGTTCGCTTGGACCCAACAACACAGTCCCTCACCCAGAGAAAAGACTACCATAGGAAAGAGACTAGTGGACTCAGCACAGCTAATAAACAACAAAGAGTGGGGTGTGAGAGAATGGAAGGGGCACCAGAGGGAGGAGGGAGGGGGGGAAAATATATAACAGAGAGGTTGTAACCTAAAGAACAAAATAAAATTGTATATATATATATAAAAACCCAGACTGAAACAATGAGAGACAGAGGGGACACACACACCAGAGAAGTAGAGAAAAGTGGAGAGAGAAACAGAGAGCGACTCAGTCACCTGCGCATAGAGAAAAGCAAGCACCAGCTGATGTGCTTTCCTAACAACTTCCTAATCCTTGGTGCTGGGACTCAGAAAAGGTTGTTTATCCAGGCCAGACTCAAAGAGCACGAGGGCTTCTCCCCAGGGGAGGTGTGGTCACCTGTCCAGGTTATACTTTCCCAAATACAGAACTTCTCCTTGTGCCCCAAAAGCCAGGCCCTGGGCCAGAAGTTTCTACTCTCACTCAAAATGTTTCTCATTTTTTCCATGGGGCTGTCAGGAGATAGGGAAGCCTGCTTCTAACACATCTGGGATGAAACAGAGGAGGAAGAGAGAAGCAGAGGGAGGACCCAGAGGGAGAAAGGACACTAAAAATAGCCTTCCCTCTGTGAGTGGAGAGGAATGCAAAATCCCAGGAGCTGCCCAGAGGGTGCAACCTTAGCTATTAATAACAGGCCCGGGTTTTCTCATGAGAAAAGGGACTGCAGATGGGTGCTGGGGAGGGGGCTGGCAGGAGAGGGCTTCTTCTTGGCTCCTAGATTGAACAGGGTAGAGCAGGGGATCTAACAAAGGTTCTGCTGGGGCCAGGCTCCTCCAGATGCTAGTGGGGGTGGAGGAACTTAGAGGAACTTAGCCTGGACAGAGAGAGCTTTCTGGCAACTATGTGCACAGCTTGTACTTTTCTTTGGCAGGAAGAGAAGAAAACGGAAAAGAGCTCAGTCAGGAGTCATGACCTTCGTTTCAGGACTTTCTTTTGGCATCACAGCTGAAACCAAGTGAAGAAGCCCCTTGCAGCCTCTTTTTGGCCAAAAGAACCCCAGCTCCTGGCCCTTACTGAGGAAGCTGAGGGGCGTCAAGGGGCGGGAGAGAACATCTCGGAAACTCTCCAGCCATTCCCGCTGCTCCTTCTCGCTGGGGCAGGTGAAGACAAATCTCCGCTCCGGGGTGAGGATGGTGAGACCGAACTTCCAGCGATTTCCTCGGATGCCCTTGGGCAGGTCTTCATATACCTCATACCCCTGCTCCTTGCTTCCAAGAAAAACCTGGCCCTGCTCAAAGGCATCCTGAAAATGAGGAAACATGTTGATCAGAGGCCACTCCTGGAGCAGAGGGATACCCTGTAGCCTCCCAACTCTATTTCAGAAAGAAGGGTGTGGGCATGTATATCTCTGCTGGGGATTTCTGCAAGTGGGACCCAGAATTTGAAAGACTAATATGATAAACAAATCACATATATATCCGTTAAAATGATACCTAACATTTGTGGAGAGCTTATTAAAGCACTAGGAATTCAAATGCTTAACAAGCAGGAACTCATATATCATTAGGGCTGCCTCAGAGGAAAGCAGTATTATTAAGCCTATTTGCTGGAGAAGGAAACTGAGACACAAGAGAGCTTAGTACTCTGTCCAGGGCAAAAACCAGAACCCGGACAGCCAGGTGCTAGAGCCCACTCTCCTAAGCACAAGACTGCAGAGCCTCCTGGCTTGAAGTGAGCCCTGGAAAGTGGAGGAAGAGAATAGATGAATGTGTTGGCATTTTGGATACACATAAAGACTTCTGGAGGCAGGGGAGAGAATGACTTCTTGCATAGGAGCTGACAGCAAGCAAAGCTGGAGCTGTGTCCCTCAGCAGGTTTCTCCACCCTGTAGTTTCCCTACAGTCCCTGACCAGCATGACCCCTCCCCTTTGCCTGGGGGTGCACTAGGGAGGGGCTGCAATGGTTC
This sequence comes from Uropsilus gracilis, assembly GCA_004024945.1. Taxonomy (NCBI): domain Eukaryota; kingdom Metazoa; phylum Chordata; class Mammalia; order Eulipotyphla; family Talpidae; genus Uropsilus; species Uropsilus gracilis. Next base: position 6,341 of record PVHY01018568.1, read on the forward strand.
TTACCAATGGATGCTTGTAATACAGCAGCCTCCGCTCCTGGGGATCCAGGGTGAACCATCTTTTCTTGAAGGGTTCTCTCTGCTGCAAGAGAAAACCTTTTTCTCACCAAGTAGAGGTACAGAGGTCAAAGGGCAGGCCCAGCAGGCGGAAATGCTGGCCAGTCCCACCTGGACCCTGCAGTCAGACACCCCAGCACACTCTCTGAGTCTTTGCCCACCTGCTCACCCACTGCCATCTCACCCTGCAGTCTGCAGGTACTGCTTTGGGTTGGAAGAGGTTACTTCCTCTTACTCAGGTTGTGGATGAGAAGTCTCAGGAAAAAAAAGGAAGTTGGGGAAATCAAAAGTGGCTGCTGCTCAGCAGTTGCTGACAGTGCTGGCCTGGGCTGAATTCTGAGCTAGGTCAGGGGAAAGAAGGCCTTGGGGGCAGGAACTATGGGGAAGGACTGTGTCACTGGCTGGGGGTGGGGTGGGGGAGGAGGGGTGTTGGTGCCAGGGAGAAAACTTGAGAGTGCAACCCTTTGACTAGCTTTCAGGCTGCCAGAAGTTTTTTCACATGGATGGCACAACACCTTTCACTATAGACTTAACCACCGTTCTATCAACATAGGATACTTAAAACATACACACACACATATATTTGGGGCAGCTGGAGCCTCTACCCTCTGGAACCTTCCTGGGAGCACACAAACATCCAGGCTTTCTCTCTACATGCTCCCACTGGACTGAGTGTGTGTGCAGGGAGATACCTGCCTATCTGAGCTGCTAGCACCAAGCTGGATATGAAAGGGTGTTTTCTCAGAGCTTAGCCCCTTCCTCACATGGGTGGTCTTGGTTGGCCCCCAGCACAGAGCACACAGGGTTTCAGAAAGTACAAAAACGTTTCCCCCAAAAATCTCTTTCAGTGATGCCTTCCCAGAGGGTCAGTCACATGCAGTTAGGAAGAAAGAAACTGATGGTGATGGTGCTGAAGAGGGAGGATGCCCCTGTGACTCACAGCAATGCCCTAGTCTCCACTTGCTCCTTCAACCAGGAACTCACAAACACTGACTTACTTCCCTTCCCTCCCCCTGGTTCCCCATTTCCCCACCTCCCACCTCCCAAATTCTGTACTACTTCCTGCCCCATAGATTGAAGTGGTAGGAGTGGAGGGAGGGGGGAGGGTATAGATTGTACCTTTGGACCAGTCTTTTCCATGAAGCCTTGTTTGAGGTAGTTCCTGGTGATGAGAGGCACGAGCTGGAGAAAGACAGATATAAACTGACTCCCTGACTCACAACTCCAGGGGTTCCCCATGGAAGTTGGCTCCTCAACAAAGGGGAAGTTTGGAATGGGGAAGGATGTGTACTTGTGGTTCACTGGGTTATATTTGGAAGGTGATATGGATGCAATTTAATATTTCAACAGTTAGATGCCAGTACCTCAGATGTTTGCAGAGCTGACCAGCATCACCAAGAAGAACTGGTTAATAATTTAGTTTCAGAACTACTTCAACAGTCCCTGCAGGTAGACACAGATGAGGGTCTGAGGGATCCCCTGCCCAACACCACCCCCCATCCTGGTCTATGTCAAGGCCTAGTCTGAGGATCTGCTGTGAGTCAGGCCTTGGGGCTAAATTTTTACCACCTTGTGAGGTGGACATTAACATCCTCTGTGTATATAAGAGGAAACCAGGTCTCAGACTAGTGGCTGAGGATTTTCCCAAAGTCAAGTCACTGAGGATGAAGAATTAGGATTCACACCCAGGACTGACAGACACTAGGGCTGCTCTTATCAGTAGAACATGATGTTAAAGTATAAACATGCCAGAGCCTTCTGTTCAGGACAAGACCTTGGTCATTGGAAGGGATCCTGAGACCGGCCATCAGGAGGTGGTGGCAGAGTTAGCAAATAGAGAAAGTTCTGGACTAGAAGTTGGGATATTTGGGTTCCGCATCTGACCTCAGCCAGTAGTGTTACCTTGGTAAAACCCTTGTCTCTTTAGGGATGTTCTTCTTTGTGTAATAAGGAGCCTGAATAGTATGATCTCCAAGGATTCCTTCCAGCTTGCCACCCTACAATCACAGAAGCTTCTAGAGATTGAGGTTGGCATCCTACACTCCAGAGGGTCACCTGGCAAGTCTAGAACTTCAAATGAAAGCTTAGACTTTCAAGAACAGAGGGGGTTCTCCAGAGATCCAGTGCCTTGGCAGGAACAAAGAGAAGTCTGGCGAATAGGAATGGGAAATCTAAAAGGGGAGAAATGGTGAGTCCTTCCCCTAAAATGCTTTGTACAGGCTTCAATTCCTTCATTTGGAGAAAAGACAAGAGTCCTGAATTGCTCAGTTGTCTGAACATCCCTTGCTCAGTTGTCAGGGAGGGGCTAGTCCAAGCCAAGGGAAACAACTGGAAGAAGGAAAATCATAGTGGAGTACACTCCTCACAGGATAGCTACTTTGGCTCACTTGATTCTCACAATAGTCCTGGAAGATGAGAGATGAGTAAGATAAGATTCAGAGAGGGAGGTGACTTGCTCCAGTCCACACATCAGCTTCTCTGACCATGCTGTTTCTTATGACAAGCTCACAAGCCCACTGGAACTTCCCAGTTTCTAGATCCCTAAGCTTGAGCCTGGGTGAGTGCCTACTATCTCACACCATGCAGACTTGCAGACAGAAGAGAGAGGCAGATGAGGAGGAGATTGGGGTAGGCAGGGATTTATTATGGTGGGGGGGGGCAAGAGGATATTGAGGATGTTGGTTAAAGATCAATTTATTCAGCAAAGCTGGAGAGTTATCCAGATAAATAAGGCAGAGCCTCTGCAATTTGTCCTCCCTCTTCCATACAGTAGTCAGCACTCCCAGAGCCCTGCCCACCCTTTCATCAGTTTTGGGTGCTGACTCTGCAGACCTGAATGGCTTGACCCAAGCTGGGCTGGAACTGCTCCCAGTGAGCAGTTCAGTGCTGCTCAGTAAACTGTTGGGTCTGCAGTGGACCCCTGTTCCAGACACTTGGTACCCTGCAAACCTTGGAGTGAATGGGTTTTCAAGGAGGACCTAACAATTTGTTTTTGTTTCTTGTTGTGTTTTTTTTTTTTTTGAGACTGGATCTCGCTATTTTTGCCCATGGAACCACAGGCTCACGTTGCCCAGGGTACCACGGACTCAAGAAATCCCCAGCCTCAGCTTCCCAGGTAGCTGGGATTACAGGTGCGCACCACCATGCTCAGCTATTTTTTGGGACTAGGTCTTGCTGTGTTGCCCCGAATGGGACTCGAACCACGATTCCCAGCCCCAGCCACTTCATAGGCTGAAGCTTACAGGCACAAGCCACCATGCCTGGCTGAGGACCTAACAATTTGGAGTAAGAAAGTCCTAGCATTAACATGATCTTATCCACCCCCTCCCTTACAGAATTATCTTAATAGCAGAGCCTAACACAGGAACAAGACCATGGCACCTCAGAGCAGACAGGGCCCTAACCTGTGACCCAGTGACCCAGACCAACTTCTGTTTTACAGCTGTAGAAACAGATGCTCAGAGAGGTGAAATGCAGCAGTCACACATCTAGTTAACAAGAGAGCATCCAGGCCGGGCACGGTGGCTCGTGCTTGTAAGCTTCAGCCTATGAAGCGGCCAGGGCTAGGGATCGCGGTTCGAGTCCTGCCTGGGGCCCATAGCGAGACCTCAGTCCAAAAAAATAGCTGGGTGTGGTGGCGCGTGCCTGTAATCCCAGCTACCTGGGAAGCTGAGGCTGGGGATCACTTGAGTCTGTGGTACCCCGGGCAACGAGAGCCTGCGGTTCCACGGGCAAAAATAGCGAGACCTAGTCTCCAAAAAAACAAAACAAGAGAGCATCCATGAGGCCCAAGCCCCCTCCAGGGGCTCCAGGAAGCATCTTGTCCCACACTATGCAGCTTCCCCAGAAAAGTCTGAAAGATTAGGCACATGACCCAGAAGTCTGAGGACAATCAAAAAGGAAGCCCTTAGGCTCACCATTATCTTAGCCACCAAAAGGTGATGTTCCTGTGAGGATTGCAACAGGGAAGATCCCACAGCCTTCCTGGGATTAGAACATAGGAGGGCGAAGGGAGATGTTATCGTGGGAAGAACACCCTCAGTGATTCGCGTGACCTTTCTGGGATTCAGTTTTGAATCCCAGAAATAATCACTCTCACCTACAGTCTACTAATGGGGTTGCAGGATAAGAAGACTATAAGAAAAACAGGCTCAAAAGCACTTAAGATCATTTGTACATTTTAGTGGGAAAGGGGGTCAAAAACAGATGCCCAAATTCTGAGTTCTTTGTTATGTGGGTGATAGCTGTGCATTCAGAAGGGGAGCACCTGGCCTGCCTTGTAGAGGCCGTTTTGTCATTTGTGAATACATAACCCCAGTTTCCCTCAGAAGCATCCAACCCCAAGTCTCAGTTTTTGCCTATAAACAAACCTAGGCTGGCCTCTATCTTTAAGGTCAGCAGACAAGAAAAGAGGGATGTGGCAGGGAGAAGACTCAGAAGTTAGGGTCCATATTTAGCTCACCTCCGACTCTGGAAGCTCAGGAAAGGTCAGTTTTAGGTACTGCAGGCGGGCTGCACGGAGGGCATTGAACCAGTCCACTATCTCCTGCAGAGAAGGATGTGAAGGACAGTTCATGAGATGAAGTGGAGGAAGATAAGTCTGGTGACAGGAAGCTAGCTGCACCTTCAGGTTTGGACACATGATTTTACATATGCACACACCCCGATTTCTGCTCAATATCTTGTTAAAATGCATATTTGGACCCAGTGGGTTTGGCACAGGACTGAGTATCTACATTCCTAATAGGCCAGTCAATGGGGCACACCCTGAAGAACAAGGGTTCTCACTGGGCAAAGACTGGTTTTTGGATGGGGGTGCACCTGGGAATCTTCTCCCATGGGGACACTCATGTCCTGGAATGTAACTTGAATGAAGCTGTTTTCCCTCAGGAAGAATGTGTGGGCCACCATGGTGTCCCCTCTGGTGAACTACTTATCTGGCTGTTGTTCCTCTGTCCTGTAGCAGCCAGTGCCATTTATTAATTGCAAATCTAACTGATTCTAGCCCTCTCTGCTACTCTCAGAGAAAAAAAAGTAGAATTCTTTCATCTGACATACTTTCTCAGCTTCTTCCACAAAAAACCATGTGCAAATTTTGTAGTACAAGCTATTCCTCCTGTTGGAAATCTCTGTCTCACCTGACTCTCTCCTCATCCCATACATACTCTACAGCAGAACATCCTATTCATCCTGAAAGTTAGTTTTTTCTTTCTTTCTTTTATTTTTTAAAGAGACTAGGTCTCACTCTGTTGCCCGTAGTAGTCCTGAACCCATGAACTCAAGTGATTTCTAACCTCAGCCTCCTAGGTAGCTGGGATTACAGGCACGCGCCACCATGCCTGACTATTTTTTTGAAACTAGGTCTTACTCTGTTGCCCAGGGTAGTCTCAAACCCGTGAACTTAAGTGATTCCTAGCCTCTGCCTCCCTAGTAGCTGGGATTACAGGCATGTGCCACCATGCCTGGCTGAAAGTTAGTTTTCGGTTAATAGATTCTGGAGGGTCAGTTCAAGCTTGGTTCTATGAGATGATCCCACCCATGCTCACCCACCCACCCACCCACCGTTGCAGCCATATTTATAACTCTGATCAGGCCTTATCTTGTCCTCAACAACTAGATCAGGGGTGAAATCAATGAAGAGGCTGGACTGGCCTTTTCAGATTCTTTCTCCCAGGAATTTGGAATTGGGAAGCTAAAAGACTTGTCCACATAGTTGCCCTTTGGTTTAATAGAGTGACTAAAAAACTCACTTGAATGTGACTTCAAAGGAATGACACACAACCACTCTCTCTTTCACAGGCCACATCTCAACCCCATTGGAGTTTTGAGCTCTCTTATTCCAGGAATTAAGAACATTTTGGGATCTCAGTCACTAAAGGAACAGGGTCAACCTGGTAAAGACGAACCAGGGGCGACGGCCAGGGACAGCGGGCACAGGGTGCAGCACGGGCCAGAGCTGGCCCCCTTCCCCCCCCACCGCGGCCCGCCAACTGTGAGAAAAAACTATGCCTATCACTCACTGGGGAGATGTGACCAAAAACCTGGCACAGAGATGCTGTCAATAAAGAACTGCACACCCCCTCTGCCAGAAGGAGGATGCCTGCAGAATGCCAGTGGCCTAACAGCAAAGCTCCTAAAAAGGAGACTAGGAGACCTACCATCAGCCGATGGCTGTCCCTCTTGAGGAGCAGCTCTACCAAAACATAAGACTGGGAGTCAGGTCCCCAAAGCCAAAGACCTAAAACATAATGGGATGGAGCAGCAAAATGAGGCAGAAAACAACAGAAAGAACAGCCACCAAGAAATAAGAAACATGGATATAAGCCAACGGCGCTTGGAACGGCTAATGAAGATTAAAAAAAAAAAAAAAGACTAAAGGACTAAAATGGACAAACAACAAAAAGGAAAGAGGCTAAGAGATCAGAGGAGGTATGGTGAGGTGGGGTAATCCTATGGGGATTAACAATTATGCAATCATGTATTGTACAAAATCCAAAAATAAAAAAATATTAATTATTAAAAAAAAAAAGACCAAACCAGATCTTCATTTTGGAAGTTCTCTCTGGCTACAAACTGATGACTTTGAACGAAATCCAACATGCATCCATGTTTGTTTGGCTTCTGAAGTTTGGTTTGTTTCAATTCTCTAAATAGGTTTTCCTTTTTGCCATAGCCTTAGCTGATAGCTTCAGAATCACCTGCCTGGCTCCTACGGGAGGTGTGTGCAGCTCCAATTTATACCCATCTAATGGGGAAGCTGGGCCATCCAAAGAAAGACAGAAATAGCCAGACCCAGGTTGCTAGATGCTCTACAATGGGGCAACGGAAGGAGCCAGATTAGGTAAATATTAGACCACAGGTATCTCAGTGGTAATTGACATGAAGGAGTGGCCACTGCCAGGGTGGACCTATGGCAATCACAGAGAACCCACCGTGGACTGAGAACCAGGAATCTTCTCTAGGTCTTCCAGACTATGGAAGTTCCAAGATTCTGGTAAAGCCAAGAGGGAGTAAGAAAAATAATCTGTTAGATTTGATTTTCTGCCAGTTTTGGGACTGGGTCACAGAACAATGTATTCCTGTTGAAAGAAAATTTCTCTTTCCCCACACCCCCACACCACACACAAACACCACACACTAAGCATACACCACTCCAGCATGCACCACAGTTGTTCCTGATTCTATGACCCAGCTACACTTCTTGCTCTTAAAATAAACATGCCTGAATCATTTGCGCTCTTTTTAAGTCTGTTTAAATATACTCTTTTTTAGTATATTCATATAACACTTAAAGGAAAAGTTCTAGGAAGTCTTGTTTTGAGTATCCCCTCTGTACCTGCAGACTAGGTCACTTAGCTGTTTTCTGTGTGTCTCCAGCATGGCCTTTACCCCACCACACGGCATCACCAGTGCTTATTTCCCCAGCTGTCTCTCTGTCCAGAACTTGAGATTCTTGAGAGTCACCCTTGGCTCTGTCCTACTCAACCCAGGCTCCCAGAACTAGCACAGTGCTTTGTACATAGCACAGGCTCTATAGAGATTAAATGAAAGAGTGAATTTATGAATGGACAAATGATACAGGTGTAAATTTGTCTGAGATTTCACCTTTTACACCTTTATAATCATGAGCTAATAACTATAGCAACCAATCTTTGCAATGTACTTCATGATAGTGAACTGTCTTCATGTTCATGGTTCAGGGTTCCTTAACCCTCAGAATCTCTGGAAGGTGAGCATTATAACCTATATACAAGCAGGTAGGAAGGAAGGAAGGAAGGGAGGGAGGGAGGGAGGGAGGGAGGAAGGAAGGAGGAAGGAAGGAAGGAAGGAAGGAAGGAAGGAAGGAAGGAAGGAAGGAAGGAAGGAAGGAAGGAAGGAAGGAAGGAAGGAAAGAAGGGGGTAGGAAGAGGGGGCTGCCCCAATGTCACAGCCAAGAGAGGCAATATCTGGGTTCCAGTTCCTGATTCAACTGTTGCTTTTTCCTCCACCACCAGAAGCTCTACTCAGATGATGGCGGAAGCATGAAACCTACTGGAATGGTGTTCCATGGTGACCACCCCAGAACAGGAACCCTCAGGAAGATCTGGTCCCTGTATCTGCTTCCCTGCTCTTGCTGCCAAGGATTCTGCCTCCAGCAGGGCACATGGGGTGGTAATATGTTGCAGGATTCAGCACTGTATGATTGTGAGCAAGTGACTCAACAAGTCCACACTTCAGTATCATGGGAACAAGACATTTCCAAGGTTGTATTGAAGATTAAGATGTGATATATAGTGATCCCAAGAACAGTACCCAGCATACAATAACATGCTCACAAAATGTCAGCCCCATCTCTCCCCATCTCTCTCCACATAGCATCTCCATCCCTTGCCCAGACACATGACTCTGTTCATTCTAACTCAATCTACTCTCTTGGGCCTGTTTTACTGACCCACTTTTATCTCACAGGGCTGGTATCCTTCTCAAACTTTTTTTTTTTTTTAAACTAGGTCTCGCTATTTTTGCCCGTCCAACTGCAGGCTCTCGTTGCCCGGGGTACCACAGACTCTAGCAATCCCCAGCCTCAGCTTCCCAGGTAGCTGGGATTATAGGCACGCGCCCCCATGCCCAGCTATTTTTTTGGGACTAGGTCTCACTACGGGCCCCAGGCGGCACTCGAACTGTGATCCCTAGCCCTGGCCGCTTCATAGGCTGAAGCTTACAGGCACGAGCCACTGGGCCCGGCCTTCCTTCTCAGATCTTTAAGAAGGGCTTCTCAAACTTCTCAAACAAGGTACATCACAATCCCTGGGGGATCCTGTTAAATGCAGTTTCTAATCCAGTAGGTACAGGGTAGGCCTGAGATGTTAGTTCTCACAAGCTCCCAGGGGATGTCAGTGCTGTTGTGCCAAGACTTCATGCCAAGAAGCAAGGTGACTGCCACCTGATCTTCTATCTGCTCCTCTTCCCATACTCAGAATCTCTAGCCCTACCTGGATTTGCCATTCCCAGGTATAATCCCTCTGCCCACTGGACTCCCCTTGGTGGCTGTGCACCATGAGATATACACAGGGTACCTGCAAGCTTCCTCTTGTTCATCTCACTCTGCCTTCCTCACTTCTGCTGCAGACCCAGAAATGGCAATAGAGTAAGGATAATAGCAGCAGCCAACCTCAAGAGGCAGCCAGACAAGGAAGTTGGTGAGCTGAGCTCGCAAGGGTCTGGGTGAGGGTGGACTAGTGTGGCAACAATGCCAGCCTCTTACCTTTCCATTTTCATGAAACACAAACAGGTTTCTGATGTGACCCTCACTCCTGTAGGTGATCTGCAGACCATGGGGGTTCCCAATCTTCTCTGTCTGGAAGGTGGCATTCAAGTCCTTGATGTTGATGACAGCTTTGGGTCCTTTACCCTGAAAGAGAACAAGCAGATACTTAACATTTGACAGCAGGGTGATTTCTTATCAACTTCCCCACTGCCTTAATGCAAATAACTAATTTGTAACTTTGCATTGGTGTTCAGTGTTCTTGCTTTGGTATTAAGACACAGATATTCTGTTCTGTATTCAGCCATCCTACCATGCCTGCTTAATCAGATTAGCCTTTGTGGGTTGAAAGGGGACTTCAGATATTTTCAGTTTTTATTCACAGAACTTCCAAAGCAAAATTTCCATAGAAGTCAAACAAAATAAGACCAATAAAGTGGGTATGAAGACCTTGGAACACTGCCTCCCACATATATTCTCTATTTTCAGGGTTTTGAGACACAGTTCAAACACTAGATGATGCTAAGAAGGGAAGGGGGAAAATACTTTCCCTTATCAGTAAAAAGGGGGAATAATGATGCAAACTTTCTAGATGTTTGGTCACCATTAACCACAAATGACTATTAAAATTAAATTAATTTAAAATTTTAGTTCCTTAGTTAACTTAGTCCCATTTCAGGAGTTCAGGTAAGACCTTTGGCCGGTAGCTAGGGTTTTGAGTAGGACAAACAGAGAACATTCCCATAGCCAAAAAGACTACTAAACCTTTTATTTCTTTTTTTAAAAAATTATATATATGTATATATATATATATTTTTTCACATCTTTGCATTCCCCAGGGTCCACCTACCACCTCTCCTCCTTGACCATTCCCACTCTCCTCCACCCCACCTAAGTTGTGTACTTTAGTTGTTAGCTTGTTTTGACTTTTCCTAAAAAGTCTTTTCTTTAGGGAACTCAGTTATATCTATTAAATTGTTGAGTGTTTTGCTTTTACCCACAACTTTACATCTAAGGCTATATCCCAAGGGAGTAACAGAGTTACTGTGTAGAAATGTATGTCTAAAGGTGTTCTTTTTTCTTCTGATAAAACAAACTCTTTAAATGGTAATGGATTAAATAAATAAGTGAAAATATATCCACACAATGAAACACACCAAACTTTTTAAAGGCTAACTTAGATTAATATTACTAATATGAAAAAATGCTTGAATGAGAAATAGAAAATTCCAGGACTGGATGTTTAATAGGAATCTACTATATATACATTCCATGGATAGATAAGATACAGTAATATCTGTGTCTATATACCTCATATTATACATATTATACTATATATACTTACGTCTATCTCGCTATATACACATATACACATATTGAGCATGTATTAAAGAAGTATAGACAGTATTACACCAATAATCCCAATGCTGGTTTTGAGAAAGATAACTACAATAACTTCCGTTAATAATTTAACATAAGAAATACTAAAAATAGAACAAGTCCATCTAGTTTTGTCAATAATTTCCCTAACTTTTTGAAAGAAATTTGATGTTGCTAATAAAGCCAAAATCCTTTGTCCCATGCTCCCCCTACCACTTTGTCCTCTTCCCCCCCACAGATAATCATTGCCATGAGTTTGATATTTATCTTTCTTGCTCATTTTTTATATTTTTGCACACATCTATGTACAATATGTAGTACTGTTTTCTGTGGTTTTAATTTACATAATTGGTATTTTACTATACAGATCATTCTATATTTTGCTTTCATCACTCAACACTATATTTTTGTTCTGTCCATGTTGATACCAATTTAATATTCTCTTGTCAGTTGTGACTATATCAAAATTTATCAATCTATTTCCCTTATAATAGATATTGAGGTTGTTTCTGATGTTTGTTGTTGTTGCATTCAATTTGTGTCCCTGAGTAACATACATGAAGAGCTTCAATTTCTGCTAGGTTACAGTGTATTCACAGGAATGAAACTGCTAGATCACAATGGTATAAGTCTACTGCTTATTGAATACTGCCAATTTATTCTGCTGAATGACTCTCCACAGTCAGTGGCTGTAATAATATCTTCTTACATGGAGAATGGAGCACTTGCAGGTTTTAAAATATTTGTCAATATGATGGATATGAAACTGGATCTCACTATTGATTGTATTGATATCTAATTTATAAATAATAAATGGTACTCATTTTAAGAGTACAGTTTGATTTTTGATAAATGTATACATGTAACTACCACTCCAGTTGAGATATAAAACATCATTATCTCCTCAAAGAATTTTTTTCATACTAATCTTCATGCAACCCAAGCCCCACCCCAATCATTTATCTGCTTTCTATTGGTATAGAAGTTCTGCCTGTTCTCAAATTTCATGGAAAGGAACGCATACAATACAGACTCTTGTATAATTGTTGTTTTGCTCAGAATATTTTTTGATTCATTCATGTTACTAGTTGTATTAGTTATTATATTTATATAATTATATAATGCTTATTTCATAATTTACAGTTATCAGTTTTAATGTTACTGACTAATTTTATCCAAATAAAACTAATTTAATTTTAATTACATTAGTTATATAATAGTTATTACATTATTATCATGATTACATTATTATAAATTATATCATGACTATACTTATTATTCAAACTTATTCCTATAAAATAAAAAACAAGTAATGTTCTGTCCTATGAATATACTACATCGTGTATGTTCAATCAGTTGTAAATGGACATAGGGGTTCTTTCCAGGTTTTGACTGTTACAGACAAAACTTATATGGATATTTGTGTATAATCATTTTGTGGACAATTTTGTTATTTAGTAGTCACCTAGAAATGAAATGGCAGGGTTTTATATACATTTAATTTTACTAAAAACTGCCAAATTGTTTTCCAAAAAGGTTGGATCATTTTATAATCCCAACAGCAATGCCTCTATCTTCTTCATATCCTGTTTGTTATCCTTCATATCCTGTTAACAGTTGGCATTCTCAGTCTTTTCAATCTTAAGAGGCCTGGCAGTAACCCCTTTGGGGGAAAGTCAATAGCCATGTTGTCAAGTTCGCACTAGACTCCTGAGTAACGAACAGCATAGAGAGAGGAGCCACATGGGGCATGCCAAGTCACCAGAACTGAGTGGATGAGGGTTTCTTGGGCCTTCTAGCCCAAGCTAGTCACCACATAGATGCCACATGGAATTCACTGGAACAACTGAGGTATGCTGATTTTTGGCCCATGGGATTAGGGGCATCTCAAACTAATGGCTTGAGCCACCAAGTTCTGATGAGAGTGTGGTATACTCAACTGCAGTATTTCTCTGAATGCCAGAGAACTCTTCTTACTCTTATCAAGTATTTTAGTCTCATTTTCTGTGACCTTTCAGTCCATTTCCTTTGTCTGTTGTCCTAATGTATCAACTTTTCTTTCTTGATGTGTAGGGCTTTTCTTTTAATGTATTCTGAGTATTAATACTTTGTTGTGTTATCTGAGTTTCACTCTCCTTGTACATTTATTTACATTTTTGTATTTCAAAACAATTTTCATATAAGAAAGAAATTTACATAAAAGTATTACCTTGAGCTCAATTCACAGTGATTCTTGGGGTTTAGGCCCTTCTAACTTGGCCTCAGCCCTTTTTCTCCCTGCCTTTTGTTCCTCAACATTTTTCACTGCTTTCAATGGAAATCTGAGATGAAATCAGCTGTTCTTACTTGGAGAGTTAATACTGTTCCTCCTCATTTTTCACTTGGCCATAGACTACAACCACAATGGAGAGAACTTCAGGCAATGTTCTGGTCCATTGAAGAAAGCAACAGGGGAAATAAATAATAATTTTCTACACACAGGAAACAGAATAAAGTGAAGGCTATGGTACTCTGAGCTTATATTGACTTCATTGGCCCCTCCTTTACAAGGTCTTAGCTAGAAACTTCTCATCTTTCTGTCCTATGAACAGTGGATTGTCCTAAGGACTAGTGTGGTAGTAATCTTCTTACTAATTCCTTCACTCCCTGAATGCACATACCATTCCACCCATGTGTAGGTGGAATCTCTTTCCCTTGCCTCAAATCGGGATCAGCTGCATGACTTGCTTTACCAACAGAAGGTGGTTCCTGATCTAACCTTTAAGAGGACTGGCAGCATTCCCCCTTGTTTGGGGACAGTAAGTGGCAATGTTGTGAAGCTTGAGCTAGACTCCTGAATGAGGAATGACATAGAGAGAAGCCACATGGGGCATGCCAAGGCACCAGAACTAAGTGGATGAGGGCTGCTGGGTTTTCTAGCTCAGTCTAACCACCAGCTAGATGCAGCAGGCTGAGTGACCCTGCTGTTGCCATATGGAATACATTGGAGCAGCTGAGGTATGCTGATTTCTGGCCAGTAGGATTACAGGAAATCACAAATCAATGTCTTGAGCCACCACATTTTCTTTTTTTTTTCTTTTCTTTTCTTTTTTTTTTTTTTTTTTTTTTTTTGAGACTAGGTCTCGCTATTTTTGCCCGTGGAACCGCAGGCTCTCATTGCCCGGGGTACCACAGACTCAAGCAATCCCCAAGCCTCAGCTTCCCAGGTAGCTGGGATTACAGGTGCACACCACCATGCCCAGCTATTTTTTTGGAACTAGGTCTCGCTATGGGCCCCAGGCAGGACTCGAACCGCGATCCCTAGCCCTAGCCGCTTCACAGGCTGAAGCTTACAGGCACGAGCCACCATGCCCGGCCGAGCCACCACATTTTCGGGTGGTCACTTAGCAACAGATAACTAAAATGCTCAGTCCTTGGACATCTTTTTGCCCACATTACTGCCCAAGTGATCCTGGCCAGTCCCATGCTAAACCAGTCTACATGCTGCTGACTCCAGCACTAACTTCTCTCCAAACATCTAGGTTCCTCTTCTGGTTTCCTCTGGGAACTTTATTGCCACTGATTTATACAGGAAATCCTATGCACATTTTCAGACCCTCAAAGCAACTTACCAAATCATAACAAATACAGTTTGCTTTCAGGTAATGGGGAAATATGTATCCATCTTCTTTCTCCAAATCTCTATTTGCATGACCAGTAAAGATCTCAAACTAAAAAGGACTTGAACATTCCCTTAAGGAGACAAGTCTTTGCCTTAGCAAATCTATCTTTCTAGGATAAAGTAAAAAGCTTTACCATCCCTGATTCCTCCTACTTTCACATCCCACATACAGTCCTTCAGTAAGTTCTGTTTGCTATACAAAATACATTCAGAATAGAACCACTTCTATCCACCTCTTTCACCACCATCATTTCTCACTTGATTATTGCAACAGCTTTCAAACTGGTTTCCCTTGCCCTCTCCCTGCTCCATCCTCAACCCAGCAGTAGTAGCCAAAGTGTTTCTTTTAAAAACTAAGTTAAGTGATCTCTTTGCTGCTCAAAATCCTCCTGTGGCTTCCTATCTTAGAGTAAAATCCAAAAATCTAAGTTTTTTTTATTACATTTTCAGTAAGGGATTTGTATCAGAATATATACAGAGCTTAACTCTTATTAATAAAAATTAAAGTAACATGGTCAACATATGGAGAAAGGATCTCAAGAAACATTTTTATAAAGAAGCAATGGTCAACATGAAAAGATGTTTTATATCATCAGCCATCAAGGAAATGCAAATAAAAATCTCCACAAGATACTACCTCAAACACTAATATAATCAATAACGTTATAATCAAAAAGGCAAATAATAACAAGTGTCGATGAGAAGATGAAAAAACTGGAACCTTCACACATTGCTGGTGGGAATGTAAATGGTGTGGCTGCTTTAGAAAAAGGTCTGGCAATTTCTCAAAAGATTGGACAGAAAGTTTCCACATGATACAGAAGTTCTATTCCTAGGTATGTACCCCAGGAAAATGGAAATATATGCCCGCATAAAAACTTGCACATGAATGATCAACATTAGTGATATGATTCAAAAAGGTGCAAGCAACTCTTCTCATAAGTGACTCGAAGGCAACCTCTAAAAATGGTTCCCTACTCACTTGGCCCTGAACACCCTCCAGAGTCATCTAAATTGAGAGGTTCAAATATTTTTGCTCATTTTAAGAACACTTGTGGAATTGCTCAGGCCGTCAAAAGTATGCATAGCGGAAAAGCCACCCACTGCCTGAAGGACATGGGGTACAGAGCAGTACATGCCATCTCAGCATCATGAAGGTGGATTTGGCAGGTGTGTGGTCCAGGCCATACAGTGGGGCTGGACACAGGGTTAGTGACCCAAAAAGAGTACTGACTTTTGACTTAAAATGCTTAGAGGTTCAGAAAGTGATGCTGAACTCACTTTGATGATGATTCTCTGGTTTTCAAGCACATGCAGGTGAACACAATGCTAAGGCATGTTGCAGAACTTAGAGATCCCATGGATGGATTAACCCCTAAGTGAGCACTCCCTGCCATAGGAGACAATCCTTACTGAAAAGGCAGAGTGTTCTTAAACCAGAGAGGAGGTTGCACAGAAGAAAAAGACGAAAAAGAGAAAATGAAACTAATGGTGCAGGAATACATTTAGCATAAAATAAATGCAAATAAAAGTAAAAGTCAAAAACACAGGAGTGGAGGAGAGAAATAATTCAAATGTTCATGAGAAACAATCCAAATGTTCATTGGCTGGCGAATAAGTAAATGAAATGTGGGATAGTTGTATAGTGTAATACCATTTGGGAGCAAGAAGAAATGAAGTACTGACACATGTTACCAAATGAATGAAAATTCAAAACACAATCCTAAATACAAATGACCATGTATATATTTTTACCATAATGATGCCATTTATAGTAAATATCCAGGACAGATAGCTCTATAAAGACAAAAAGCAGAATGAGGGGGCCTAGAGCAAGGGGTGGAGTGGAATATAGGACTACAGTAAAGAGCCATAGGGTTTCTTTTTGGGATAATGAAAATGTTGTAAAATTGATTGTGCTGACAATAGTAAATTGTAAATACACTTAAATTCTTTAATTTTATACTTTTTTTTTCAGTTCATTAAGTCTTTATCCACTGCATTTTTTTTTAGGGAAAAAAAGAGAGGATGGGTAAAGAGCCAGCATATGTGTAACAAATTGATAGCAAATGGCAAAGGAAGTACACAACAAACAAAATCAACCATCAAATAAACATTGTCTAGTGATGGGAATTGTATACTTTAAATGTAGGGTGTGTAGGGTAGGAAAATATCTCTCAATAAAGTTGTTACCAAAAAACCACAAACAACCCGAAGTCTCACTGTGACCTACAGAGCCCTCTACCACTTTCCTCAGCCCTTTCCTTTGCTCACTTTTCACTACTCACTCTGGTCTCTTTGAAGCCTGAGAGACCCGTGAAACACACTCACCCTCACACCAGTCTGGTCTTACCTCTTCTTTAGTGTAGTACTTTAGGAGGCCTTCTTTTGCTAAAAGGACAAACTTCCTCCTCAGGAACTGCGCGTTGTCCCTTCCTCGCTTCCACAAGAGCCCTTCTCGGTTACCTTAGTCACCAAGGAAGAAAAAGAGAGAAGACCTGAGATTTCAAGGTGAATAAGCAGTTCATGGACCTTGTAGGAGGGAAATGGACCCTTCACCGATGGAAAATGTCTTGCCTCTGACATAGTCATTTCAGTTGCAGAACCCAACCATCTGGGACTAAATTCACAATATCTTATGACTTCTGTCGCCTCCCCGCCGATACTCTTCCTCAACTGTCTCATGGGAGGACATAGTAAACCCTATGTAGGCTAAGTACTGGGAACCTGGACTGACTGTGAAAGAGACCCATGTGCTCCCGTCCAACGTCATGCTGACATTGACCTAATGACACTTTCCAGAGCACAGGGATAATGAAGATAATGAATGACCTCGGTGTGCCTGCCCTGCTGATTTGAAGAATGCAGAGTGTTCCTGGTAGCTAGCAGAGATGAGCACTGGCTGCCTCTGGTCCTCAAAGAGAGGTCTTGTACGCTTTGTTCTTTGGGTTAGTGTGAGCTTGGACTCAGAGTAGCTGCCATAGGTCCTGAGCCACCACTGAGGTTGTGCCCTATACAAAGACAGGAAAGGAGGCTGGAATTGAGTCCAGTTCCTAACCAAACCTGTGCCACACCAGGGCCTAGAAAGGAGCAGGAGCAGGGGTAACTTTTTCACTGGGTCTGCTCAACGGGGTGAGACTTCCTGTAATTTACACTAATATTCTCTACACACTCATTTCCTGCAAGGACCTGGGACAAAAAAGCTTCTCAGTGACTCAGACCATAGATTCCACCTGCTGATGTGTTACGTTTCAGAGGCTGAGGAACCTGAAGTTTGGCCTCTATGACCAGCTGAGGGCAACAGGTATCTCTTGGTTGGACTTTGGTCCTAAGAATCAGGACTCATTAGAACAGACATCAAAAGATGATGAAAATAAGCCGGGTGTGGTGGTGCATGCCTGTAATTCAAGTGCTGGGAGGCAAGAGGTCTGGGAATGCTTGAGTTCGCGGGTTCAAGACTACCCTAGTCAACATAGCGAGACCTGGTCTCAAAAAAGCAGCCGGGCACTGTGGCGGGCACCTGTTATCCCAGCTACCTGAGAGGCTGAGGCTGGGGATCGCTTGAGTCCGCAGGATTGGGGCTACCCCAGGCAACATAGTGAGACCTAGTTTCAAAAGAAAAGAAAAAGATGATGAAAATAACTTTACCTGGGGGTGAGATGGTTTTCCCATCAGCCATAAATTCTTGTCTCTCATACTTAGCTCGAATCCATTGTTCTTTTAAGACTCTGAAAGAGAAAACATTCATTCAGTTGCATCTGACACATGCCTTTCCCACTGTAGCTTCCCAAAACTCTGCAGGTAAGGATAGGAGCATCAAGTAGCCACCTCACGGCCTGCTCAGGCTACTGAGCTCCTCAGGCTTGGTATTATTGTATCTGAGGTAGAATAAAGTTCTGTGTTTGGGGGAATGTCCTGTTCTTGTAGGATGTTTAGCAGCATCTCTGACCTCTGGAAGTCAATAGTGTTTCCAGACCACCTGTCCGGTTGTGATCTCCAAAAAAGCCTCCAGCCATTGTCAGTGTCTTCTGAGAGAAAATATTTCCCTCAATGGGTTATATGAAAACCACTGACCTGTTTCCATCCTAGCCTTAGCTCTCTAGGTTAGTGAGTCGCATGCCAGTTCCCCTGAACAGTCTACAGTGCTACCTCCCATTGCAACTCATGAGGTTAAGCCAGCAGGGTCCAAGAGTCTCTAGCTGTGACTTGTCCAAAAAACTTGGGTGTGCCACAGTTGGCAGAGCAGTGGTCTTGGGATCTGACCCCCTGGGACCTGGCACCCCTTTTTTCTGTTTATCCATTGTGACCCAGAGCAAGTTACTAACTTCTCTGGACTTAAGAAATATGCCAATAGAACTACATGCATTTACCTCAGGGATGTTGAGGATACAAACACATTTAAAGGGTCTAGTACCATGTTCAGCACTCAGTAAGTGTTTAATATTTGCCTAATTAAATATTGTCATCCATGAACCTGTGGAAAAACCATGCAGTCCAAGTGGACTAATTCAATAGTTTGGTTTCTTCTCTCCCTTTCTAGAAAGTATTCCAAGGTCTATATGACAACGCCACTAAGCCATAAAGAATGATACTTGGCTGGACATCTGGCTCTTCCCTGCACTATGTGAACTGAAAGTGAGAAAGGGATGGATGAGAAGCCCTCTCCAGGACCAAACTGGGAGCTGCAGCAAGTGGTCTTGCTCTCAGCTGCATGAAGGAAACTTAGATGAGAGAAAGAGCTAGAAAGGGTGTGAGAGACCTGAGAGTGTCTGAGCTACTGGATTATTCCTCCTGAGAGGGACTCCACTTCTGTCCTCCCTGTGTCCTGATCCCTAGGACCCATGAAATATCCTGTATCTATACTGGTTTAACTGGGTTCCTGTCACTTAGGATCAGGAGTCCTACCTAATGCCCAGTCCTTATCCCCAGGACCTGAGGAGAGTCTGGGAGCTCTCCATGGAGACTGACCCACAGGATCAGAGCTGGGAGAAGGCATGGTACCTGAAGACTCCCATCCTGGTCCTGGGGATGGAAGCTGAGTTTTAGAATTGAGGGAGGAGGCCGCTGGTGTTTGATGCAGGGCTGTTGTTGGAGTCACGACAAGCTGTGTCTGTGCAGCCCAGCAGAAAGTCTAGCACATAGTAGGTGCTCACCAAGAGTCTGTTGCATCACCTGGAAGCAAAGGGCTGAGTAGCAGCAGTGAGACCAGATGGCCCAAGCCCTGTGAAGTTGAGGCTCGTACAGCCCCCCAGCTGGGCCAGAGACCGGACAGCACCCTGAAGCTGACACTGAGAAATAGATTAAAACCAGTGTTTCCATTTATGAGCTGTGAGCTGTTTGACACAAACCATCTCATTCAGTCTCTACAACCATGATGGGACATAGGTATCATCCTTTACATTTCAGAGATGAGGATGCCCTGAGTCAGAGAGGTTTGGTAACTTCTCCACCTTCTCACAGCTAGGTCACGGTAGTCAGGAAACAAACCTAGGTCTTCTGTGTTGAAAGCTGTGCTTTCCTGCCATTCCACACTGCAGCCATAGCCCCTGGGTTGTGGAAGAACCAGGGACAGTTGTATAGTTTGTTCACAGTCCAAAAGTATCCTGCGGAGATTCTCAGGCCGTGGTAACAAAGTGCAGTTTGCTCTCAGAAGGCCCCCGTATGGTTGTTTTCCCAGAGGCACACTTTCTCCCTATTTACACAAGACACTGCACAGCAGCCATTGCAGTGAGGCTGAGGCCCTGGGAGCACGGCTCAGGCAAAGGCAAGCAGACCTGATCAAGTCTGAGGGCACTAAGAACCGGTGTCACACTGACCCCTCCCCTCCAAGGGACTTGAATCCTCCACAGAGTCACCTGGTTGTGGTCTAGCCCCAGCTCTACCTCTATAAACCTAAAGTTTTTCGCTCATATTGTGGAGTTCATGGCAGTACTTATCTTATATAGTTGGTGAGGGAATTAAACAAATGAATGCACACAAACATTCTGCACCATCCTGGCACATAGGTAAAATTCAACAAGTATTAATAGCTACTATGATTTCTATGGTTATTATTCAGGGATCTGAGAGCCAGGTAACTGCTACACTGAGCTCAGGTGGGACACAGAAATAGCTGAACCATATCTGTTCTACTAAAATACCAGCCTTATTTTTTTTTTATCAAATTAGGCAGCCCACGTAGGCTAGGAGGACATCAGAGGCAAAGGGACGGATCATGCAGAATATACCCTGTTTCACAGCTGTGAAAACTTGAGATCTTAAAGAGGGGATGTGACAACCCAAGTCATGAAAGCACAGAAGAGTTTAGACCAGGTCCAGGTCCATGTGTTCTCCAGATGCTTCCAGAGGCAACCAGATTCATAGACGAGACCACCCTGGACAAAGGCATCAGAGATAGATTGGGGAGACGGGACCAGGAAATCACTCCACTTACAGGCAGTCATTGGCCTGGGGGATGTAGTAGAAGGCAGGGACTCTGGCTTCATACTTGGCCTTCACACGGAGGTTCCCGTTGTGGGTCATAAACTGCAAGACAACAGCAACTTAGGATAATATTGGAACTTGAAAAAAATGTGAAATGAAACCACTGCCTACCCTGAAGGACATAATTCTCATGGACCCTCGGCTGAGTCAGGGAGTTTGACAAGTCCCACTGGACTTGGTCATTCATGCAGCTAGGAAACCCCAGGCTGGAACAAGGAGGTGCTATAACAACCGCCTCAGAAACAGGGCACTTTCCAGTTCTTACATATTAGCTCACTTCATGCCCTAAATCATTTTAATATTCCCTCTAATATACCATTTTAGAGATGAAGAAACTGAGGTCCAGAGAGGTGAAGTGACTTACTCAAGGACACATAATCAGGGGAACTGGGATTTGAACCCAGACTCCAAAGCTCGTGTTTTTCCCACTCCGTCCACACAGGGTCAGGAGCATCCCACCCAGCAGTACTCCCTGAATGTCCACAGGAGACATAGTTGGAGAATACAAGAAATGGGTGTTGGGCCCACAGAGACGTAGGTGAGACTCATCAAAACGGCCTTTGTCACCTAGGTGACCCAGAGGTTGACATGTTAAGAGTGGCACTGGGAGTTAGCACTCCAACACCAATGGCATATCTAGGGAAAGATGGGGTGGAAAGAAACGTCAGGTTTCTAATCCACATCTCTTAGGTAGAGCAAACCCTGTTCTCTGCTTCCCGAGGGACCACAGGTCTGTGAGGAGATTTGGATGTGCTTTGGATCCCAGCTGCGACATTTATTCCCTAAATGACCCTTGGTAAAATTTAATCCTCTGAATTTCAGGAATTTCACCTATAAAAAGGAAGAAAATATGACAGGGCACAAAGAAATAGCCTTCATGTTTACATGCTGATGTGCTGGTTCCCTCTCTTTCTCTTGCACGAGAATGTAACTGCATGTGAGCAAGGGCTTTGGCTTGTTCAATGCTCTGGTAATAAGCACAGAGTAGCCTTGTGGTTATTATGTGTTAAATGCATGCGTGAAGCATCTAGCCCAATGGTCCAGCACAGTGCCTGGCATGGAAAGGGTGCTCTGTCATCCCACTTTCCAGAAACCCTCAGCCAGCATAGTATAGAAGTGCTCACTCTCTGAAGACTTTTTGGTCAGAATGGTGTTATCCAGGGTGAACATGTCCACCACCTCAGAAAATCAAGAATGCCAGCCTCTTCCCTTCCTGGCTAGGGGGACATAAGACATGAGTCAGGATGCCTGTGTATACACTCTAGCAAGTGACAGAAGCAGCTGAACTGACTACTTACTTGTACTTAGGTTGAGACTATATTTACAGCAACCCTGTGAAGGGGTAAGTGATATCCCCATAACACAGATGTGGAAGCTGAGGTTCCACAGCATGTATATAAGCAAATCATGAAACGAGGATTTGAACTCAGGGTTGGTGTCTAAGCCTCACTTCAAATAGAGCTGAGGCTTTTTCTCCAGGTACAAGTCCTCTTTGGGCCTCAGTTCCCTCTGGAGTCTGATGGACACTCCCTCCCCCTACTGCCTCCACCCAGCAGCCCACTTCCAAGTCTCTCCATCTGCCACGCCCCTTGCTACCTCTACAATACTGTCGTCCCAAAAGTCAAGTCTCACGGATTTGACTTTGCTGATGTCTGGGAAGTTGCGGTGGACGCCAGAGCAGTTCAGACAGATGAAGACGCCCAGCTTGTAAGAGGCCCAGTCGGGATCTGCAAGGTGAGAGGGCAAGAGGGGAGCTGGGCGAGCAGACCGGAACCCCCTGGGAGCGCTGGGAGAGGCAGGGCTGGTCAGGTGGGATTCCCGGGGCGCCGTCCGGCTCCGCTCACGGCGCTGCCC
>PVHY01018569.1:0-29015 GCA_004024945.1 Uropsilus gracilis
GAGGGAGGGTGGGGGGGTGAATCCCGGTATTACAAAGATATGAAATGTATATATATATATATATATATATATATATAAACTATTTGATTATAAAAAAATTTAAAAAATAAAAAATAAAAAAATAAGAAAGGGCAGAAACATGAAGAAAGTTCCTAAAAATAAACTATATGAAATTAAAGGCAAGATCTGCTTCAAAGGAGCTCAGTCTGCCCTTAGATAGTTGTTGACTGCAACAGCAGATAGTTTTAAGCAATCTCTCTTGTGTTGGAAAGCAAGATGTCGCCGCATACACCAGCGCCTAGTGACTGTTCTGCAACTGAAGCCAATTCAAAATCAGAGAGTGGGTGAGCTGAGCCAGAGCTCTTATTTTTCTTACATACAAAAAGAAATAAAGAAAAATGCATAATGAGAAAAATAAATAAAAATAAATAAATAAATAAATAAATAAATAAATAAATAAATAAATAAATAAATAAATAAATAAATAAATAATAAAACGCAGCTTCTATCACCCAGGTTCCCTCAGGTTCATACCACCCACCACAGCAGTTGCTCATCAAATGCGGTTTAAACAAGAGGGTTTTATATACAAGGGGAATTAATAGGGAAAACAGAAAATTTTTAAAGCTGAAAAAAAAAAAAACCACAATGAGATACCATCTCACACCAGTATGAATGGCCCATATTAAAGCAAAAAGCATGCAATAAGTGCTGGTGTGCATGTGGAAAGAAAAGAGCACTTTCACACTGTTATTGGGAATGCAAACTGGTACAGCCACTATGGAAATTCTGTGCAGAATCCTCCATTACGGGAAATGGAATCTACCCAAAGGATACAAAAACACTAATTCATCTCTTCTATACTATTCCCCATTATACATTCCCTGAAATAATAATCAGTACACTGGATTTGATGTGTATCATTCCGGTGATATTTGAAACTTTTAAATCACATTGTAATATGTATAGCTATCTGTAACTTGTTTTCTCCCCACACACACACACAAAAACCAAACAAAAACACTAATTCAAAAGGACACCCATATTTGGATGCTTATTGCAGCACTATTTACAATAGCCAGGATATGGAAACAACCCCAATGACTGAAAACAGATGAATGGGTCAGAAAATAGTGGGTATGTACATAATGGAATATTATTCATCAATCAGAAAAGACAAGCTTATGTCGTTTGCAGCAACATGAATGGAACTAACATCATGTTAGAAGAAATAAGTCAGGAAGAAAAAGAGAAATATTGGACGATCTCACTTTCATGAGAGATAAGGGAAAGCAAACAAACTAGTGGACAAGAAAAACTTTTTTAAAAATTGATAACAGACATAAGCCTAACACATATTGGAGAGTAGGGTATAATTGGGAGAAAAATGGACACAAGAGATTAAGATTAAGGTGATTCATGGATGATAAGGTGGTAGGGTGTTAGGAGAATGTCGGGGTAAACAATGATGTAAAATATATATGGAATTACAAAAAATATTTTTAAAATGTTGATGGAATGGAATACTATTCAGAAACCAAAAAATACAAATTTGATGCATTTGTGATAAAAATGGATTACCTAGAAGGAATAATGTTAGCAGAAATAAGCTAGAAAGAAAAAAAATGGACGATCTCATCTATATGTAGAATATAGTGAAAACAAAGAAAAGAACAAGAAAAAGTTAAAACCAACAAGATATCAACAGAACTAAAGTATAAAGCAAAGGAGGGTCAAAGCTGGGGAGGGAAGAGCAAAAAAGATTAAGACCACGATTCACCAGTGACAAGGTGTTGGAAGAATCTCAAGATATACAATGATGTAAATATATCTGTATGTAATCAATTAAAAAACTTTTTGAATAAAAAAATGAAATGTTAAGAGCATTTCTGTTGTTGCCATGAACATTCTAGTAAATGGGTTTTTGTAAAATTACAAATCTATCTCTGTGGATATTTACATATGAAAGTTACTCCTAATCAGAATTATGCAAATGTATTAAACTTCGCTTAATACTGTCAAAAAATTTTGAAAAGTAGTTGTACCAAATGAATATTAAACAAGATAATTGCAAAAGTACCCATTCAGATCTTTTGTCTTTCTTGTTTCAAGTGTAATATTGGGTATCTAGAGGTATCTTCTTATTTTAATTTGTTTCCTTTTCTTATGTTAAATTTCTATTTGTTTTTTAGTGATGTGCATATACTTTTCTAAAAAAATTTTGAACTGTGTTCTTTCAATACAGTTCTATAAACTGGTCAGTGTCTATATATTTTGGATAACAGAATAAACATGTGTTTGTGTATCTACACACATATTTTCAATTTTACATTAACTCCTCTGAGAAACACATTCATATGTTTTAATATAAGTACTTCATGCAGCATAAAATTCCCCTATTTAATTTACACAATTCGGACAAATTTTTATTGAATAGAGATTTGTGCAACACATCACAATCAAGTTTAGAACATTTTCATTACACCAAGATTAAACTCTATACCCATTAATAATCACTTCTTCTTTTTCTCAACCGCCTCTACCCAAGCACAAGGCACTAATAATCTAGTTGTTGTGTTGATAGATTTGCTATCTATAGATGTATAAAAATAATCATGAAATATGTTATCTTTTGTGACTGGTTATTTTCTATTAGTCAATGATCATTGAACTGCTTCCATTTGGAAACTTTTCTGAAGGACGCCGCCATGAACTTACAAATTTTTGTGTGGACATGTTTTATTTACCTTACATATATTGCTTGGGGTGAAAGTGTTGGTAACTCTATGTTTAACCTTTTAAGGAACTCCCAAAATATTTTCTAAAATGATTACACTATTTTACATTCCCATTAGCAGTATAAAGGCTTCTAGCTTCTCCATGTCATTTCCCACATTTGTTAATTTATGTATGTACTTAGTGTACATATCCTAATGGGTATGAAATGGTATCTCAAGTTTTCACTTCCATTTTTCAAAGAATATAGTTAGACATCATTTCATGTACTTATTTGCCACTTAATTTTAAAACAGAAATCACCTAATTTTTATAAGCACTTATTTTTAACTTAAATAAGAGTAAATCTGAAGGCAAGGCCTATGTTTGCAAAAGACTGAAAAGTACATTTTTTAAAATCTGTGTAATCTATTTCTAATTTCAGTGTGTCAAATAAGGTTTCTAAGAATGTTATTTAATTTGATATTTCACAAAAATCATCCCTAAAAATAAAATAAGAAAGCAAAACAGTATGAAACTGGCTTTCCTATATACTTTATACTATATTCTATATACTAAAAATTGTTACTGCTGAAGTTTCATTTCAACTTATCGTAATCATTTACCTTGATAAATAGTCAGAATGTTATTTTGTAAGTTTTCATCAGTTTTTGAAGCTAGGCATATATAGTTCTGAAACAGTTACACCTAACAATTCAACCTTAACCTTATTCCTAATTGTTACTCTCAAGTTAACGGACTCAAATGCCTCTTTGCATTATTTATTGTTTTTGCTAACATTTTGGATTCATAAAGTGCTAGAAATTGAGCAAAGTCCATTTCAGGAATTATGCCACCTGATCCTCACAGTGGCAACCTGAAGTAGGAATTACTTATGTTGCATTTTTAACAATGATCCTCCTAATCAAGGCACTCATTATGAAAGTTTCTGACTTAAACAATGAAAAGGAATCCAGTCCAAATTAGTATGTCCACAGCTATAACTTAAGTTTACACAAACATAAAATTATTTACTTTCAGCCCTTCTGTCTCCTGAATGGCTCACACATACATATATACCATACGGTAGAGCTTACCCTTCATTTTCTATAACTTAATCCATTTTCTCCAAGGAACATTATGTACACATAATCATGCCAATGAAGCTGAGAAAATGCTAAAAAAAAAAAAAAGACTGAACTAAAAACAAATCAACACAGTGCTTACTTGGTTGATACAACAATAGCATCAAGTCTGTGTGCTGTCAGTCTTGACAGTAGATCATAATTTCCAGCAGCTGAAATAAAGGCATAAAAACAACTATTAATGCAAATGAAGAAAAGGCTATTTCCTTTATAAAGATCCTACTGAATTTTTATTCTGACAGTGCTCTATCTGTACTACTGTTGGACTTAACTGTAATGACCATTCATTCACAACAAAAATGTGTCATTGAATTTCCTAAGGATTTTTCTCCACTTTGACCTTCTGTCTTCTAAGCCAGCTTCATGATCTTGGAGATGAAGTTTTCCAGCTCCCTTACTGGAAATCACATGGTTTGGCTTTATGTTAATAGTGATAAGTAAAGATAAAAAGATAAATCATGTAGTTGACCAACATGATGTCAGTTGAGTGAGCCAAGGAAAGACTAAGAATTGTAATGTAGCAGACAACCTCAATGTGCATGAGACAATACACAAACATCTCAAATAAATGAGACAGAAGAATCCCTTAAAAAGCAACACTAGAACTCTTTCATTTATTGCTTGTGTATTCACAGCTATCCTAAACATGCATCTTGCTGACATTTGTCATTGCCTCTATTATTATTATCTACAGAAAGGACTTACACTATTTTTATCTATCATAAATCTTCCTGTCAATATTCATTTTTTTTTTTACAAGAACACTAAAATTATTTCTCTCCAATTCTTCTGGGACATCCTTCATTAGTCAACACTTCCAGCCCATCTATTTCTATAACTTATTTCTGCTAATTATATTTGTTTTCTTTGACCTACTGACTTGGTCATATTGATCTATTTTTAAAATATTAGTGTAAATTCTTAACACTTCCAATCATCTCTAAGACCAATAATTATTTTTAACCATTTCAAATTACATATTTTGCTTGCTGAGACAATTAAATATGAAAATTCCATCATTTATCTTCAATAAAATTAATATAAATATTCAACATTCAAATGCATACTTGCATCTTTATTCATTTGACATTTCTACACTATTTAGTACTCTTTATTATTTACCCTTTCTTGTGACTCTCACCTTCATTGTCTTCTCTGTTATATACTTTTTTTCACTTTCTTGAAAATGTCTCATTATTTTGCTAGTGCTTATTTTTCTACCCAACATTCAAGTCTATATCACTAGGGATCTTTCCTCCATCTTTCAAACATATTGTCACATCAAAACAAGACAATAATTCCTCTCTTCTCCTTTTTTCTCCATTACCCTTCCTTATTCCCTCCCTTTATATCCTCTTTTTTCTCCCTCTCCATCTTATATATTACCTATCTTCTCAAGTCAATTAACAGATTTTGCATAATTTTAATGCTCTCTCATTTCTTATTTGAACCAATTTTATTCTTTCTGAAGTTCAGTTTTTGTATTATAGAACACAATCCAACTGACAGTCTCTCAGTTGACCTGTATCGCATCTTAATGGAAGAAAATATCTTTAGTAAATCAGTATAATCCTTCTCCATAGACATTGGATCTCTTTTACTAACTGCTTTGCTTTTCTAGCAACACTTTGCCCTTCATGGAAGTTTCAAGTGTTCTTTACCATACATGCTTTTCTAGTCAATCTAGGTGGGGTTAAGAAGAAAAAAAGCTTTCTGATATCAACAGAAGAAAAAGCAGAGATCAAAATATGCTCCCTGAGTAATTTAAATAAATGGAAAGCACATTTCTTCTGATAAAATTTTACACAATATCCCAGCAATAAGATAATTTAAAAAAAATTCACTTACCAGCACTTCCCAAACACCAGCCACCACCATGAATGTAAAATATGCCCCTTCTCAGTGCTTCTGACTTTCTCTTAGGGACATAGACACGAACAGGAATGTTGTTAAATGTTGTATCAGTCACAGTGACATCTTCATCTGAGGTAGGTAGAACATCAAGAAGGCTCATTATCATCATTAAGGAATCCATGTAATGGTTAAGTCCCAGCTTCTCAACCAAACTGGCCTAATAATAAAATTTACACATCTTAGCATGCAAGTTCCAAATGTGTGTGATCTATGAACATTTCAACATACATTACTCTTTAATATATTCAAATCAAGTGAATGAAAGTCTCATGAACAAATCCTTTTTTTGTCTCAAAAGGTGGTAGGGTCCTCAGTGTTTTTTAAGAAAAGTATGCACATTCATTTCATCTATCTTAAACAAACAACCATGTTCCTACTAAATTTTAGGATTGCTAAAATACTCAACAGATAGTTGAGAGAAACTTAAAATATAACACAACAGAGCTCTGTACAGGGCATTTTGGGAACAGAGAGCTGGTAATTATAAAAGACATCAAGAACTAACAAACAAAAAAGCATACAACAGAAAGAATGTCTTTTATCTGTGTCTAAAAAAAAAGCAACGGTTATTCTTAAAAACTTTCAAAGAAAATATATATGTAAACAAAAAATTAAAAATAAACCATCCAAATAAATGAACACCTGAGGATCTAGATATTATGCCACTATATATTGTCCTCAAACATAAAATGAGATGACATCTAACCTTAATTGCAATAAGCTCTCCATTATTTATTTTTATTACCAAATATCTCTTACGATTTCTTGAGCTTGTTCATATTTTCCAGCAGAGACTTTTGCACTTGTTGCAAGCTTTACATGCAAGAAAAAAGTTTTCCTTCACAATTAGGGTGACAGGTTTCTTGTCATCCTTTGGATCCCTGAGCAGACACTTCCTCTTAGAGGCTTTCTTCCACTAAACACATAGCGTCCAAACCCATGTGATCTGCCCAGGTGTCTCTCTCTCTCATTCTTATCTCCTGAAGGCACTTCTCCTGATCTGAATTTATTTGTTTGACTCCAATATGCTTCTTTTATCCACCACTAGAATGCAAACTAATGGAGACAAGTTCTTTGTATGCCTAATCAGATATCAAATTATTAATTGATGAATAAGTAAAAATAGATCAGTCTTAATTCTATTTTTTTTTTATAATGAAGGAACTACAATAGCCAAGAAAGTAAGAGGACAATACCAAAGATTCCAAAAGCAGCCTCTTTGGGCACACCAGTACCAGAGCTGTTCTTGCAGGCAACCAATTGCCCTGACACCTCAGGATCCTTTTCACTTTTAATTCTGTTTATGAGGCCTGCAGAGGGGAACTAGGGAGTTTGGCCAGCCAGGCCACCTGCAAAGTATTTCTTTAAGAACAGACTGATATGTCATTAACTTAATTCAAAATCCACAAATATCTGTATGGAAATCACTAACATTGCTGGAGTCCATTTGTTGATGAACCAAACATTATGTAAAATAATAATTTCACACAGCCACTTGTTCATAACATTAACGCTACCTTCACACAGCGTTTTTAAAAGCTATATAATTGCCTCCTTGCTTCTTATTCTTGGTAGAAACATGGCTTGGATATATTAACTTGAAAGCAGATAAAACAAGTAATGTTTCCGGTTAATAGACAATGGGTGCAGCATTTTTCAAATGTGGAAATTAGTTAATAAAGAACAAAAGATCAGGATCTTATAAAATTCGTCAGAATCAAATTCTGGATGCACCTCTGAAATAATAAAATTCCAAACTTACCACATAGTCTATAGTTTTCAAATATGTGTTTGTCCACATCATTCTCCATGGCTCTTCAAGATTATCTGGAAGAGGTATATAAACATAATATGCTACAAGGATCCCCACCACCAGAAGATACAGCATTTTTCTTCCCATAATTCAGGACCTATGTTCCTGTCTTCAGAAACATGAACAATAAACTTGCTTGATATGCCAGAATGATTTAATCAATAGCCAGTCATCTTCAGCTCCACCCAGAAGTTTTATCTTACTTTTTGAATAGAGTTGTTCACTTAGTATCAAGGTTGGTGAGAAAGCAGTTTCAAACTTCATTCTCTTCCCAGGATTAGTCATGCTTGGTAAATATTCAACCTTCAATGAGCAATATGAAACTTGAGCAAGCTCTGTGGAGCAACCATAGTCTTATTTGTATCTCGTAGTTAAACAAGTATTGAGAAATAATTAGGGAAAAATCCTTTTGCCAAAGAAAAGTTATGCAGAAGCGCTATAAACGCAGCATTAAAGCAGATTTTAAAAATTAATGCCACAAACCAGAGTTCACCCAGAATCTGACTCCACATTTCTACTTGTGTGCTGATGGATATTTGAACTATACTTGTTTAAACACCTTGGTTCTCTGGTTGCACCACTCTCTTTTTAATTAATTAATTAATTAATTAATTAATTAATTCTTTCATTTATCTATCTATTTATCTATATATATTTATTTGTTTGTTTTACATCTTTGTATTTCCTGGGATTCTCCCACCACTATTTCACCATTTCACCTATTAATCTTAGTCTTGATCTTTTTTTTTTCAGTTGATGAACATGTATATATTTTCCACATGGTTTATACCCTGAGGTTCTTCCACCACCTTGTCACCCACCACTCTCCTTTGCTGATATTTTACTTCCTGCTGTGATGTTGAGTACTCCTGAAGAGTGTTAATTCTGTTTCACTTGTCATTGAATTTCCCTTTTTTGTCCCTAGAAATTATGTTTTCCTCATTTAAGGTAATCACCTGACATTTCACTTAAAGGATGCTTCAATAGTCCTGTTTTTTATAAATAATTGTAAATTAAAATAATAGTGATAATAAATTAGCAATAATCAACAATTAGTATTAGTATTACTGATTACTATTAGTTTCTAGTAATGAATTTTAATGATTTTCATTATATTACATGACTTTGACACAGTTCTCATGAACACTGAAGAACTGACAATATATTAAAACTGACATATTAAACATTAGAAGACTGCTGCAGAGAGAAGTTAATGGACTCAGCAAAAGGGCACAGCTATATATTTTGTTCTGCAATAATGGTTTCCTATTACTAATGGGGAATCTGTTTCTAAGTGTTAAATTATATATTTGCTTACCATATATTCTTTATGTTCTTTAGAGCAACACATATGTTCTTTAGAGCAACACAACCTGGAATTTCACACATTAGCTGGATAACTTTATTATTCTGAATATTTTATTACCAACATTATTTAAAATTAGTCTTACTTATAAATGTAAGAAGTAGTCTCAAAATATTAATAACAATATTACCACAAATGATAGAATTTAGAAATATTAACAATATAGAAAAAGCAAAACGTGCAAGGTGTTGCATGTCATTGTGGAATGATCTCTGGAGTAAAAAAATCAATTAAACTTTGCAGATTAAAGCACCAGATAAACAACATAAAGAAAACTATATGATCATCTCAAGATGTGCAAACATACATATTATACAAAAGAGTCAATAATCATTTACTTGTTGTAAAGTCACCAAATAAACTAAAGCTTAATGATAAATTACACAACAGAAAACTGAGCATCTCTCCACTAACTTTGGAAAACAGACAAGTGTTGTTTTCTCTCCTTCCCACCCTCCAGCATTGTACTGAAAGTACTAGACTGTACGATAAGGCAATAAAAACACACAAAATGAATGCATATTAGAAAGAAGTCATTATAACTTTATTCACATATAATATTACTATAAAATTCACAATTTACTATAAAGTGATGACAAATAATAGTGAATCAAATCATAAAAATTGAAAAAGCTGAATATATATATAACCAATTCTCAAGATGAACAATTAGAAAATTGAAATCATAGAAAGGAAATATCACGATTCACAGCAAACTCTAACATGAAATTCTTAGGTGTAAAGCCTTAACCACCACCATAGATATAAAATGGTCAATTTTTTAATGACTCTGGTTTCTTGTTTGGCAGATATGTAATATTATTGCATATTATATTACAGTATATACAAAATAATATTTATGATTTTTTATGTGGTAGCACTGATTTACATTGTTGTTTAAAACTTTTCAGTTTCTTTGGCAAAATATTGTAATAACTTACAGTATATTATACTTTATATCAAATATCAACACCTCAAACTTACTAGACATTTTCCAACTACCACACAGAACTGTTGTATAAATTTGCAGACAGTTTCTTGATTAGTAAATGAGTTTGTCATGATTAGTAGGTTTCAAGTAGTGGTGCTACTGACATTAGCTCCATGTCAGTGTGCATTGTATAAGGGAACATTCTCACATAATCTCAACTTTTGTGATATTTGTCAATATTACTACATCATCTGATAGTCACTGGAGAGATATTTGTAGAATGTCAGCTTGAAGGACAAATGATATTCTCAAAGACTGGAATAAAGAGTAGATCTATATTTCCCAGAGAAGAAAGCTAAAGAAATCCACAATAATTTGATATATTTCTAATAATAAACTTTCAACTTTACTATTTTTTATTTGGCATTTAAATGGCATATTTATAAGAATGGGTGATTTCCTGGCATTTGGGAACAAAAATCAGCTGTGTTTGTTTGAGCTAAAATGTCAAGTTCACTACTTACCACTCTGTGGCCTTTCCCACAGCTTCTTTTTGATAGGTTACTAGACAGCTTCTCTGCAGGTTCTGGTCAGAATTCTCATATTTCCTTCTGGTTTTGGGCCCCTGTACCTCACACTCCTGATGGTGTCTGATGAACTTTTAAATATACCTGACCCTCTTAGTACTTTGGCTTTATGTTCAATTCAAATTCCCTCCTGCTTCTCTGCCCGCTCTCCCCCGCCCCCCACCACCATCCACATACTTAGAGCAAGAGGCAGCCTGAGCATAATCTACTAGGAAAGCTACATACTCTTATTTGCCATAATTAACTCCTGAAAATTTACATGATACGCTACTCACAATGGAACTGTGCAACTTCACAACAAACCCAGGAATCTTGAGAGTTGCCTGAGGTTGTCTTTATTTATCTCTTCTCTTCCTACCACCCTCCCTGGGAAGATGAAGAGTAGCCTCTAATATAACATAACATAACATAAAATAATTCATAGTACACTCTGTAAATCTAGTTCATCTTGGGTTGATTTCTGGTTCTGTCACTGTCTAGCTATGTGATTTGGGAATGTTTCCCATAACCTCAATTTCCCCCTTTTCGATTTTTCTGCAAAATACAAATTAATATTAGTATCTATCTCATCATGTTATAAAAACTTGTATGTAGATATATATGAATGCTTATGGAACACATGGCCACAGGTATAATCTATATAATCATTCTGTTCTATAATAAATATCAAAAAGATTCCACCATATATACCTCGTAAAGCAAGGTCTGACATAATTTAAGTGCTTTACAATTGGAAAATTGGTTAATATAGTGTCAAAACTGCTAGTAAACAAGAGTATTCCTCACTCCCAGATTCAATGCTTTTTTAACCATTTGCACATTAAAATCTTTCTTTTTAGATTTTAAAAAGCACTTTTATCTTATTTCAAAGGAGGTGCTTATTTATTCCAAAAAATGGTAGAATTTGATGCTAAATAGATAATCATTGGGCTTGGGATTGAAGGGGTGTCTCTCAAAACAAGTTTCCACATTTGTTCCTCAAAATCAATCTCCATGTCTTTCCATTATAAGCCATATATGCTGCTTGGTTAAATGAAATGACTTCTTTAGATATATTTTGGCGCATTAAAATCTTGTGAAAGTAAATAAATAATGCTTGTGTCTTGCTCTGAGAAATTCAAATATAATCACTTGTAGTGTGACATTCATTGGATATGATATTTTAGAGTTGCTAGGTAACAATAAAAACATTGCCTTGTGCAGAGAGAGAAAGAGAGAAAGTTTAACTTCCCAGTTATGCTTGCTTGATGTCTCAGAGAAGGGAAGAAGTGGACATAAAAAAAATCACCACAGGATTCACCATGTTTGTTTTAATAGATTTTCTTACACATTTCTATATCACATTTCTGGCATTGAGAGAATAGACCAGTGTCTTGCTTTTGAAATTCTTATGTCCCTATTCATTCCTCAGAGACACTCCTCTTGTTTACTTGTAACTTCCCAGACTGCAGGATCTGTGCAGGAAGTAAGCCCTCCTGTTTCACTGTCACTTCAGTGATTGACATACCAGAATAAAGAAGAGGACACAATGCTTTACGCACTGAAAACATTTTAGGGCTCACAAATCATTCAGACAACATTCAAGCTGTTTGGATTAGCAGTTACTCTCCTACGATCTTACTTCTCCAGCCAGTCCCCTGTCATTCCAATCTCCAGGGAAGACATCAAACCATGAAATGATCTGCAGGCATTGCTGCTCCTGCTTGGAAGGCCTTCCCAAAACCACCCACTTCCCTGGGGACTCCTGCTTTTCAAAATGCAGGGCAAGTGTCAAGTTTCATGGAGGGGTTCCTGGGTGAGATGTCTCTCTATCTCTACTAAACAAAATCTTTTGCTGTACTATAACAGAAGTGCAAATATGTCTATCTCTTTCTGTTGCTAAATTTGTTTATTGAATGTTCCTTTGTTTAGAGTCACTTGATGGTCTTATGTAGAAGGAAACCCTATATAATAATAGCTCAGAAATTGTTCTTGAATTCTATCGGGTGATTTTTATTTCTCACCACATTTGACTAAAACATCAGTATCAATAGCCACAGTCATGTGGTCATTTGACTAATGTCAGCTTTACTCATGAATTTGTTGGAAATGCAAACTTCAATAACTCAGACCAAATGAACTAACCACTATTGAATTTGTTGAATCTTCTGATCCTTGAACAAAGCTGGCATAAGGGTAGTTCTATTAGGAACACTAAGTAAGCCCCTAAGTTATCTCTAGCTTAGGTGGTAGATGGAAAAAAATAGGGAAAGTAGTGTCTTGGGTAAGTACTACATTTCAACAGAGGAAGTTTAAGAGAAAGAAAATCTCATTATCCCACTTACCCAATTCTCTTGCTGATGTGAATATAGCAAAAATTACATAGCTCACCAGTCTTTTTGTGAAACTAAGTTTTATTTTGTTTTTAAAAAATAACTGCATACAGACTAACTTTATCGTTGGAATTTTGGTTTGCTTTGCGTTTTACCCAAAAGGATCTCCATCTTGAAATTCCCTCATTGATAACATGCCTGAAAGTGGTAAATTTATATCAAGACATAGTTAAATTTTTTGAAAATTAATTTCATAAATGTCAGCCATTGACTCTCTGTCCCACTACTTTTATCTGCTTTATACCAGTATGAAATTAAATGTCAAAGAGAATATCTGTCTCTGTGAAAATATCATAAATGATATTTGAGCATCCATGCCACAACAATAAGATGTTTGTCTGCTGGTTTTAGCATCATTGTCTTTTACCCTTAAAGAGGGATCATGTGAAAAAAGAAAAGCAAGCAGCAATGTGGGCAGATAAACTGAAGAATTTATTCTAAACCAATCAATACATTCTCTTTATTTGTACATAGTACAGTGAGACTAATGTGGGACTACTTATCAATAATATCATATTAGTGTATACTTTGTACTTTTCCTTTTTAATCAAGAATTATCATATTTAATTTTAGCTATTTACTGATACAGATATATATATATGTAGAGAGAGAGTATGTTCTGCTAGTTATGTTTGTTTTCTTATTCCTTAGCAGAAAAAAATGCCATTTACCCAAATATAATATTTCAACTTGCAAACTTTGGTATAATACTCTTCTAGTGTTATGGTAATGGTCCCAGGAAATAAGCCAATGACTCAAAAAGGTCTACATAATCGAATTTATTTATTTGTACCAGAGGGCTCGGTGGGATAGCTCTCTAAAGACTGAGTCCTGAAAGTCAGGAGAGTGTGGGTTTTATAGGTTTCCCTGATAAACAGAAGCTGGCAGCAGAAACCAAGTAGCTGGCAATTCCTGATAGGGAAGTGGGTTGTGGTTACTTCATCTTGATGTTACTCCTGACTTTAGTGGGGTTGGAAATCAAGCCCGGAAAATTTCCTTGTTCGAGGTGCTCCGATGTTAGTAACTTTTCCTTGTTTTTAGAAAATAAAATGTACAAATCCTACTAGCAGAAGCTTCTGGATAGTTAATGGCTTCCTGACAAATGAAATAGCCTGAAATGTAATTCATGTTTTAGCATGCTCCATCTCTGCCTAGATAGACTAACCAAGTGAAGTTCAAAATATAATAATTATCATTATGTACCCAAAATAGTAATTGAGGATTGTGAAGTACAAATATAGAAGGAACACTGGTCTCTGATGGCTCCTGAACCATGTAAATACTGTCCGTCACTGTCTTCATAGTTAGAATATATTACATAGTTCACGGTCAATACAAATAATTCTGTTCCTTCTTGAAATACAATCCATCGTGTTTTGCCTTCCCCATGTCAGAATGGATGTCCTACAGATTAAATCTTTCTGTATTCATTCTATCATTGATCACCTGCTTTCACAGGCATGATTTGGTTAGATTTTCTAATGTCTTGATATTTGCTTTGTTCTTAAAATATGATTAACAAATGGTTTGCTATAAATTTTCATGTAACCAACTAATATAATCATTTAAAACCCTCCAACTAATTTTAAAGTCAAAAAATGATAATATCCCATGGAACCCGTCCTCAACATGGTAATGGGTCACATGAACTCCAGCATTACGAAGTCGGGTGACATACATGAGTCCATCATCTCTTAAGACATCATATTGACAGGTGATGATGTAGGTGAGAGGTAAACGACGTAACTTCTTGTCATCAGCCAAAAGAGGGGCTGCTCGCACATCAAAAATCCCTGGATATTTCTTTGCTAAATCAGAACGACCATAAGTTGGATTCTTATAAACATGTCCTTTTTTATACTTCTCAGGAAGTAAGGAACTCCAATTAACAAACTTGAGTAAATGATGAGATTCCATGGGTACAAGTTGATTGGAAAGCATAGTTTTCTCAAATGATGGATCTGCAGTAAAATATTCACTCCAGAATCTGACCGTGTGTAATTTAGACAGAATAGGAAAATGTGAGTTTTCTTTATATGATGGTAAATCCAAATCAAGAGACTGAAGAGCAGGATAAATTAACGACTGAATCTTAAGTTTGATCTTGACATCTGGATCATCTAGGAGCTGAGGAATAATCCAGGTTATTTGCAAAAATATTTTATTGTAAAATAAAAAATGTGGGAAAATACACCATATACTGAATTATAATCTTAATAAACTTTAAGCAGTGAATGTTCAAATAATGCCAAATCAATTTCTAGAAATAAATATTATTTCATTTTAATTTTAACTAATTTAATTATTTTATTTTAAGGGAAAGAATGCAAGAATAGTAAAAGAAAGACATTTGCATTCTATTTTTTCTTCTAATAATGAGAACTGGAAGAATTGGAAGAATTGCTTAAAGTGACCTTTTTCCATTTTGTTAAATATGAATTTTAAAAACTATACTAGTATACCAATGGGCTTTCCGTGGAGTGAAAGGATCACTGAGTAAGGATTAATGATTTATTTTGATGCTGGAATGACATACTTTTTTACTTTTTGAAGTAATTTGGGCGGCCTTTCTGTTTGAAACATTTTATTAAAATTATTGTTTCTTATATCAAGGAAATATGCTAATATTTGGTAAGATCATTCTGCAAAGAGACCACAGATAACCGAATGGGTAAAAGAGTCATTGGTAAGTAAAAGTGGAATATTAAGAAATGTTTATTTTTATTATTTTTCTAAATTGAAGTAACATTGTCCTGCAATGTTGTTTGTATTTTAGAAGTATAGAATCTGACCCTTCAATGCTATTACCTTAATGCACACACAACCACAGCTCACACCGTGTCCCTCCCTATTTTGTTCTTGCACCTTTTTGACCTGCATGTTTTAACATATATATTAAATGCAGCTTTATATATGTATATATATGTTTTACAGTGTATAATACAGTATATTCCAAAATGTACATAGCTTCTGTATTAAAGTGCAAATATTGTTGAATAATCCCATATATTTTGTAAATTGTATTTATTCACATTTTAGCTAGATTGCTATGTAAAGTATTTGGAAACATTGCATATCAATTTAAATATCATCGCAGGCTACCAAATATTTTTACTCTTGTGATCCTAAAATCAACTCAGTAAATTAGATAGGTATCATTTTGCCTCAGGTGAAGAAATGAGTGCTTATAGATACTAGTATCTAGAAGACTGCAAGACCACATCTAGAATTTATATCTCCAGAAATATACAAGTTTCCTCATATCTAATAAAACACCTTTTCTGCTATACTGAGAAACCCATAGTAGTGATTAGAAATCTACTCTGGAAAGTTCAAATTTCCTGTCCCAAATGAAAATAAAGCCCAAGCACAGCATTTTTCACTGTTAAGAAAGTTGCCCAGTAGATTCACATTTTTAATGTAAAAAATTCATAAATAATATAAGAATCAAAATATTTTAATTGCTTTTGTAGTGTACTTTAAAATTACATCAGCTGATAAAATCCAAATGTCTACACTTAAAGCTAAAAGCAGCTTCCACTACAGATCCCACTGCTAAACGCAAAAATAACTCAGATTTAATCAATTGTAATTTTAATGTCTTATTAATAAAGACAAAACCTATTTTACACAAAATCCAAGGAGAGTGCTGTTTATGATTAATAATGAGAGATTAAAATATCCAAGCTTACATAAGAAAATATTTATATTTCTTTTTTGTATTCAGCATAGAAATCTTTTTTGAGTGTATTCATAACTTTATAAAAGTCTAGTCCCACAATTCTACAATAAAGGAAATTTTCATTGTATATTATTAAGTCTCTGAATCAATAATAGTGTGATGAGATTATCTGATCTTCCAGACATATAATCTCATCTAATTAGTATTATTGAAACATATATATATTTTAAGTGAGTTATTATCTGTCTAGACAAATGTCATTTTATTAAATAAAAAATCCATGTCACACACAGAGATTGATACTTTAATATCTTAGACATTTTTTTTCAATATCTTCCTTAAGTTTCCCAAAGGTGAAATTCTTAAATCTTCATTTATATTTTAATATATGTATTTACACACATTTAACTATAATATCAAAATAGACTTTTTTAAAATAAATAAATATGCTTATAACTAGGTTTGTTTTTTCTAGCATAGAAAAGATGAGCATCATACCTGTTGGGTGACTGCAGCAGCTAAATTCCCTCCTGCACTATCTCCAGAAACAGCAATTCTTTCAGGGTTTACACCGTACTCTGCAAGAACTTCTGGCCGTAAGAACCACCTTAAGGAATTATATACATCTTCAAATTGAATTGGGAAACGATACTTGGGTGCTAACCTGTAACTGTGGAGTGAAAACATAATTCCAAGGTCATTTATATTTTTACTTTTCAGTAAACTTAATGTACATGTCAGAAATAAATCTTGAGCCTACATAGTCTTTATTTACGAAATGAGCACAACTATCTAAGCAGATCCTGAAACATGAAATAGATCATCTGCAGCACCCGAGAAACCTCTCAAAATTTTTCTTCTATTCACTTGCCCCAGCCCTTCAAATATCCACCAAGTTATAAATTAGTAAATTCATTTTACTTATTTTAATCCCTAAATAAATGGAAATACAGAGCCAGAATTAAGTTTCTTCCACACTGCTGCATGCTTCTGTCTCCTGTAGAATACTCCATGGTATGAAAATATACCATATCTCCTGTGTCCATTAAAATGTTGATGGAATGGAATATTATTCAGAAATCAAAAAATAATTATTTTTGTCTTATGTGCTATAAAATGTATGAATCTTG
The DNA here is from genome assembly GCA_004024945.1 of Uropsilus gracilis. Taxonomy (NCBI): domain Eukaryota; kingdom Metazoa; phylum Chordata; class Mammalia; order Eulipotyphla; family Talpidae; genus Uropsilus; species Uropsilus gracilis. Next base: position 17,656 of record PVHY01018569.1, read on the forward strand.
AAAAAATCATGTTAGTGGAAATAAGCCAGAAAGAAAAATGAGAAATACTGGATAATCTCACCTATATGAGGGATCAGTGGGGGAAAAAAAGGACGGGAAAATGTTAAAACTAGCAAATTGGCAGCAGAACTCAAGCATAAAGCAAGGGAGGGAGAGGTAGAGTCAAACTGAGGAGGGATGAGCAAAACTGATTGAGGATGATTCACTGGTGACAAGGTGGTAGAAGAATCTCAAGGTATACAGAGATATGATAGATAGATGATAGACAGATGATAGACAGACAGACAGACAGACAGATAGATAGATAGATAGATAGATAGATAGATAGATAGATAGATAGATAGATAGATAGATAGATAGATAGATAGATAGATAGATAGATAGATAGATAGATAGATAGATAGATAGATAGATAGATAGATAGACCTTATATATTTATGTGCAATAAATTACAAGATTTTAAAAATAAAAAATAATATGTAAAGGGACATTTCAGTTGTTGCTATGAATATTCTAGTAAATGGGTTTTTGTAAACTTATGGATATATTTCTGTGGATATTTATATACAAGCTTTACTCAAAATCACATAATTATGTGTATATGTTAAACTCTACTTAACATTGCCAGAAAGTTTTGAAAAGTAGTTGTACCAAATTAAAATTAAACAAGATAGTTCTGAAAGTATCCACCTAATGTTTGATCCTTTGTCTTTTTCATTTTAGGTGCAATATTAGGTATCTAGAGGTATCTTCTTATCATTTTAACTTATGTTTTCTGTTTCTAATGTTAACTTTTCATTTGTCTATTGGTGATACGCATATTCTATTCTATCATTTTTTGGGGCTCTTTTAATAATTCCAAAAACTGGTCAGTATCTATGTATTTTGGATAACAGAATACATGTTTGTTAGTGTTTTTGTATATATACAAAATGTATATATACACACATTTTTTAAATTTTGTATTAGCTCTTTTGAGAAACGTATGTTCATGCATTTTAATGTAACTACTTCATATAATTACTTCACTTATGTAATTTACACAATTCAGTGGTTTTATTTAGTGGAAAGAGAATTGTACATCACATCACAATCAACTTTAGAACATTTTCATTACACCAAGATTAAACTCTATACCCATTAATAATCACTTCTCATTTTTCATATCAACTGCTGTTACCCAAGCACAGGCACTATCAATATACTTTCTGTATTTATAGATTTGCTAACTCTGGATATATAAAAAGAATGATGAAATATGTTACCTTTTATGAGGTAACCAGTCAATGGACATGGGACTGCTTCCATTTGGGAACTTTTCTGAATGATACTTTCAAAAACTTCAAATTTTTATGTGGACAATTTTATTTACCTGCATATATAACACAAGGGTGAAAATGCTGGTAACTCTATGTTTAACCTTTTGAGGAACTACTAAAATGTTTTCTAAAGTGGCTATACCATCTTCCATTCCCATGATAATTTAGAGGATTCTAGTTTCTCCATGTTATTCTAACATTTGTTAATCTACATATGTAGTGAGAATATATATATCCTAATGGGTATGAAATGGTATCTCATTGTTGCTTTCACTACATTGTAGCTTTCATTTTTCTGAAAACTAATGATTAAACACCATTTCACATACTTATTTGCCATTTAAATTTAGAAGTAAAATCATCTAATTTTTATAATCATTTAACTTGAATAAAATAAGAATATATCTGATGGCAAGTCTATGTTTGCAAAAGACTTAAAAGTATATTTTATGTTTTAAATCTCTATAATTTATTACAAATTTCAGTGAAACAAAAAATGTTTCTAAGAATGTCGTTTAATTTGACATCTTTATGAAAATCATCTTTAAAAATAAAATAAGAATGTAAATCATATGTAATTGAATTTTCTAATTACTTAAAAATATTATCATGAAAGTTTCATTTTACTTTACAATAGTCATTTAACTTGATAAATGGTCAGACTGTTATTTCCTAAGTATGCTTCATTTCCTAAAAGTAGGCAGATGTAATTCTGAAAAAGGTACATCTAACAATTCACCCCTATTATTCCAAAGTGTTATTCTTAAATTCCTATAATCTGTATAGAAGCTTCTTTACACAGCTCATTGTCTTTGTTTATTTACTGGGATAATCAATCTTAACATCTTAGATTCATCAAGTGCTAGGAATTGAGCAAAGTTCAGTTCAGGAATTATACCACTTTGTCCTCACAGTAGCAACCTGAAGCAAGAATTACTTACGATGTACGATGTACTTTTATCACTGATACTCTGAATCAAGGCACTCATTCTTAAAGATTCTGACTTAACAAGGAAAGGGAATCCAGTCAATTTATTATGTCCACAGCTATGTTAGATTCTTTATTGTTAGCCCTTTCTTTCTGCTTGAATGGCACATGCATACATAAACACCATACAATAGAGTCCTGCCTTCATTTTCTATTACCTACCTATTTTCTCCAAGGAACATTTGTTTATGCATAATCACACATCAGTCAATAAAGCAGAAAGAATACTGGTAAAAAACAACTTATCTGAAAAAATCGACACAGTGCTTACTTGGTTGATACAACTACAGCATTAAGTCTGTGTGCTGTCAATCTTGACAATAGATCATAACTTCCATAAGCTGAAATAACAAGAATAAAAACAGAATATTATTGCAAGGGGACAAATGAAGAAAATGTTTCTTTATAAAAATCTCATTGTCGGTTTATTCTGACAATACTCTATCTGTTCTGCCCTCGGCTGATCTGTAATGAACCATTCATTCACAACAAAATTTGTTTCACTGACTTCCCTAATGACTCTTCACTATTTTGACCTTCTGTCTGCATATTTTGTAACTGGTTCTTTTACGCCAGCATCATGCTCGTAGAGTTGAAGAATGGTAACTCCCTTACTGGAAGATATATGACTTGACTTTGTGTTAGATGATAAATAAATATAAAAAGATAAATCACTCATTTAACCAACATGCTGGCAGTTGAATGAGCCACAAGAGACAAAAAACTATGGTAGTGTAGTGTACCAATTCAATGTGTATGAAAGGATGTGCAAACATCTGAAAATAGGTGGTTCAGAACTATACTCCCTTAAAAAGCAACACTAGAACTCTTTCATTTATTGCTTGGATATGCACTGCTATCATAAATATGCATCTAGCTGACATTTGACTTTGCCTATTTTATCATAATCTGCAGAGAGGACTAACAGTGTTTTTTCTATCTCTAATCTTTCTGTCAATAATCAATTTTTTTAACATTACTCTGAAATTTTCCCTTAGATTTCCTCTGGGATAAACTTAAATCAGTCAACACTTCCAACCCATTTATTTTTATAACTTATTTCTCCTAATCATATTTATTTTCTTTTACCTACTAACTTGGTCACATCTATTTTAAAAATGTTAGTATTAAATGCTTAATGCTCTTTCAATTTATTTTTCTCTTGCTTATTCTTTTCACAACTAAGTCTTTCAATGACCAACAATCATTTTTAATCCTTTCAAATTTCAATTTTGCTTGCTGAGATATTTCTAGCTGAAAATTCCATCAAATTTGTCCTCAAAAAAATTAACATAAACCTTCATTCAAAATACATAAATAGATCTTTATTCATTTGACATTTCTACTCCATTTAGTACTCTTTATTATTCACTCTTTCTTGAGACTCTCACTTTAATTGTCTTCCTTATTAGATACTTTATTTTTACTTTCTTGATAATTTCTCATTATTTTGCTAGTGCTTATTTTTCTACCCAACATTCAAGTCTATGTCACTAGGGATCTTTCCTCAGCCTTTCATTATATTATCTTATCAAAACAAGAAATAATAGTTCCTCTCTTCTTTTTACTCCATTACTTCCCCTTATACCAAGCCCTCATCTCCTTTTTTTTCCCCTCTGCTCATATCTCTCCTAACTTCTCATGTCAATTGACAGATTAAGCTTAATTTTAATGCTCTATCATTTCTTATTTGAACTAATTTTATTCTTCCTTTATGGACTTCCATGTTTTTACCATAGAACACAATCCAACTGACAAACTTTCAGTTGACCTGTATCCCATCTGAGTAGATATTGCAAATACTTTTTTAAACTGCATTTTTTTTTTCTAGCAACATTTTACCCTTCATGGAAGTTTCTAGTATTCTCTTCAATACATGCTTTCCTTGTCAAACTGGGTGAGGTTAAGAAGATGAAACTTTCTGAAATCAATAAATTACTCCCAGAGTAATTTAAAAATAGAAAGCACCTGTCTTCTGATAAAATTTTACACAATATCCCAGCAATAATAGATTTTTTAAACACATTTACTTACCAGCACTTCCCAAACACCATCCACCACCATGAATGTAAAATATGCCCTTTCTCAGTGCTTCTGACTTTCTCTTAGGGACATAGACACGAACAGGAATGTTGCTAAATGTTGTATCAGTCACAGTGACATCTTCATCTGAGGTAGGTGGAACATCAAGAAGGCTCATTATCATCATTAAGGAATCCATGTAATGGTTAAGTCCCAGCTTCTCAACCAAACTGGCCTAAAAATAAAATTAACACATCTTAGAATGCAAGTTCTAAATATGTGTTATCTATGAACATCTCAGCATACACTACTCTTTAATATACTCAAATCAAGTGAATGAAAGTCTCATGAACAAATCCTCTTTGGTCTCAAATGGTGATGGAGACCACAATGGTTTTTATGAAGTATGAGCTTTCATTTCATCTTTATTCCATCCACAAACATCCATGTGCCTACTAAACATTAGGAATAGTGTAATGAAAACAAGGCATATCCTTCTGAAGAGACACAGAGATACTTGAGAGAAACTGTTAAAAGATAACACAGTAGAGCTTGCATATGGAATTTTTGGAGCAGAGAGCTGGAAGTTATAAAGGACATCAAAAATTAACAAAAAGGCATTTTCAAACACAAATAATTTTGTCTGATTCTAAAGTAACCATTATTCTTAAAAGCTGCCCAAAGAAAATAGATATATACATAAAACAATTTTTTTTAAAAAACTGTTCAAAAAATTAAAGGAAAAAAAAGACTTTTTCACTTGTTGCAAGCTCTGCTAGGAAGGAAAAAAATTTTCCCTCACACTTAGGGTGACAAGTTTTTTTGTTGGCCTTTGGATTCCTGAGCAGACACTTCCTCTTCAGAGGCTTTCTCCCACCATACACACAGCATCCCTGCCCATGTGATGCGTCCAGATGTCTCTCTCATTCTTACTCCTGAAGGCACTTCTTCTGACCTGAATTTACTTGTTTGACACTACTTAGTTCTTTTTCCCCATCAAGAATGTAAACTAATGGAGACAAACTCTTTGTATGTCTAAGCAGATATTAAATTGTTTAATATAAATAAGAATCAAAAATCAATCTAGAAGTTACAGCAGCCATCTGGTTCAAATTCTAAAAGAAAAAAAAATTTAATGAAGGGAATAGAATAGTCAAGGAAGTAAGAGGATCCCAAGCTTCCAAAAGTTGCACTTTTTGGGCAGGCCAGTGCCAGAGCTGTTTTTTGCAGGCAGCCAATTGCCCTGACACCTCAGGATACTTCCCAGTTTCATTTCTGCTTATCAAGCCTGCTGTGATGAACAAGGCACCCCAGCCTGCCAGGGTGCTGCAAAGTCTTTCTTTGAGAAATGATTTACATATCATTAACTTATATTCAAAACCCACAAATCTGTGTAGAAGTTGCTAACATTGATGGAGTTGATTATTTGCTGGTGAAATTAAATACCAAACATTATGTAAGATAATAATTTCACACAACCACTACTTTCAAAACATGAATGTTACCTTCTTCACACGACATTTTTATAAAAGCGACATAAATGCCTCCTTGCTTCTTATTCTTGATAGTGGCATGGCTCTAATATATAAAATTGAAAGTTAGCAAAGCAAGGAATGTTTCCGGTTAATAGACAAAGGGTGCAGCATTTGTTTTAAAGGTGGAAATTAAGTTAATAAAACAAAAGAACAAGAGATCATAATCTTGTAATAGTTACAAAGATAGGATTCTGTATCCTATCTTTGCATAGACACATCTGAATGAATAAAATTCCAAACTTACCACATAGTCTATGGTTTTCAAATATGTGTTTGTCCACATCATTCTCCATGGCTCCTCAAGATTATCTGGAAGAGGTACATAAACATAATATGCTACAAGGATCCCCATCACTAGAAGGTACAGCGATTTTCTTCCCATGATTTTGTTCCAGTTCCTCTCTCTTCAGAAACACAGTCAGTGAACGTCCCTGATATGCTAGAGTAATTTACTGAATAGTCAGTAAGCTTCAGCTCCACCCAAAACTTGTTTCTTACTTTTTAAATAGAGTTGTTCACTTAGTGATAAGGCAGGTGTGAAAAAGAGGTTCAAATTCACTCCTCTCTCAGGATTAGTCTTGTTCAGGACATGTTCAACGTTCAAAGAGCAACATGAAACTTGAGCAAGCTCTGTCGAGCAACCATAATCTTATTTGTATCTCCAGGGTAAACAAGTATTGAGTAATTATTAGGAGAAAGTTCATTAACCAAAAAAAAGTGGTGCAGAACCACTGTAACAGCAATATTAACGCAGATTTTTAAAATTAATGCAACAAACCAGAGGCCATCTGGGATCTGATTCAAGACATTTCTATTTGTATGCCTGATGGATTTTTTACCTGTTTATAGGATTTGCACCACTCTCTTTAACTGATTAATTCATTGTCATTTGCTTGCCTGCTTGTGTGCTTGCTTGCTTATTTGTTTGTTTCTTTTACATTGTTGTAAACCCTGGGGTTCTCATTTCACCTGTGGATCATCTTCTTAGTATTTTTTTTTAGTTCATTGAATATGTATATATTTATATTTTTTTTACATGTATACCCTGAGATTCTCCCACTACCTTGTCACCCACCATTTGCCTTTGCTGATGCTTTGCACCCTGCTAATGTTGGGGTGCCTGATCTTGGCACCCCTGAAGTGGGTTGAATCTATTTCATTGTTATTGAATTTCCCTTTTTGGTCCCTAGGAACCATATTTTTGCCATTTGAGAAATCCCCTGAGGTTTTACTTAAGGGACAGTCCAGTAGTGTTTTTTATGTAAATAGCTATTATTAAAATAATAGTAATAATGAATATTATTAATAGCTAATAATATTAATTACTATTAGCATTATTTAAATTTTTCATTAATTTCTTTATATTTCATGACTTTGACACAGTTCTCATGAACTTAGTTCTCATGAACACTGAAGAATTGACACATTGAATATTAGAAGACAGCTGCGAGAGAAGTTAATGAACTCAGCAAATGGACACAGTCATTTTGTTCTGCCAAAATGGTTTCTGATTACTAATGGGGAATCTGTTTCTTAACTGTTGAATTATATATCTTAGTTCACCCAATACTTTCTTTAGAGCAAAAGAGCTTGGGATTGCTCCCATTCGCTGGATATCTTTATTATCTGAAAACTTACTTGCTGACATTATTTAAACTTTGTTTTACTCAGAAATAAAAAATAGTCTCAAAATATCAATAATCATATTACTACAATTGATAGAAGTATCTGGAGATGTTTAAAAATTATTGTACGTCCTACTTTAAATTCACCTGTTTGACTGCAGACTCAATATTCACTAGAAATTCATCATTTTGTAACTTACATCCTTTTTAAATATATATATGGTTAGATTCAATTGTTTCAGTGTGTTCAATCCATGGGAATATACTATAGTTTTATTTTTATAGTAGTAAACAATATATTTACTGTATCTCTGACCCCACTTTCTATATTCTTCTTTGTAATGCCATGATTTCTACAAACTGTTTCACCAAACCCCTTTGCCTACTGGGTAGTAGTTAGTTCCCATCAATGCTAGCAACAACAATAGGTGGAAGTTGGGGTAAGGAAAAAAGAGATTTTCTGACTACTTCTGGTTCTCATGGAACCATTCAATTGTGGTGACAATTCAGTCCCAGCATCTTCCTGGACTCTGAACAAAACCACATCACTGTCTGCTGTAGAAAAATTCAAACCAATGTTCTTCAGGGTGTATATAAAAGTCTTAAACAAAATATTAACAAATGCCAATATAGGGAAAGCAAAATGTGCAAAGTGTTGCATGTTACTGTGGAATGACTTCTAGTGTACCAAAATAATTTAATCTTTGCAGATTAAAACAGATAAACAACATAAAGAAAGTATATGATCATCTCTAGATGGACAAACATATTATTATGCAAAAATCAATAATCATTTACTTATCATAAAGTCACCAAGTAAAGTCAAGTTAGCTGATAAATTACACAACAGAAAACTGAGTATCTCTCCACTAACTTTGGAAAAAAAGATAGTGTTTCTATTATCTCTTTCCTATCATCCAGCTTTGTACTGGAAGTCCTAGACTGTAAAATAAAGTATAAAATTTCATAAAATGAAGGCATATTAGAAAGAAGTCATTATAACTCTTTATTCATACATGATATAATTTAAAATTCACAATTTATTATAAAGCAATGGCATAAATAGTGACTCAAATGATATAAACATGAAAAATATAAATATATATAATTGTCCTATATACTAGAGATGAACAATTAGAAAATTAAAATTATCAAAAGAAAATATCACAATTCATAGCAACCTCAAATGTGACAATTCTCAGGTATAAAACCTTAACCACCATCATAGATATGGAACAGTGCACTTTTTAATGGCTCTATTTCTGATTTGGCAAATATGTATCATTATTATTAAAATACAATGTATTACAATATTGTTACAAATTATATTAAATTGTATATATAAAATAATATTTATAGGTGGTCTTTTAATTTTTTTTTTACTAAAGTAGCACTGATTACATTGTTATTTATGTCTTGGAAGTATAGATTCCCACCCCCCCCTCATATGTTGTTACTATACAGTTCCCACCACCAAGACATTCATTTGTAGCAAATATTTAGTTTTACAAACAGAATTATTTTCCATGTTTCCTCAACATCATCTGGGATGAACCTGTAGCTATAATATGCTATAAAGACTTGCAATATAGAATGTAAAGAGATGTTTTCCATGTAATAGACCTTCAGTTTCTCTGGCAAACAGTATAATAATTTGCAGTATATTGTACTTTATATCAAATATCAACTTTCAACTCAAATGTCAAATATCAACTCAATGTACTTTATATCAAATACCTCAAGCTTAATAGAAATCATGCAAGCATCATGCAGAATTGTTATATAAATTCCCAGGGACTTTCTGGATTAGCAAATGAGTTTGCCATAGGTAGGTATCAAGTAATGGTGCTCCTGACAATAGCTCCATGTCAGTGTGCATTGTGTAAGGGAAAATTCTAACATGGTCCCATGTTTTGTGATAATTGTCAACATTAATCATCATCAGATAATCACTGAATAAATATTTGTAGAACATCAACTTGGAGGAAATTATGTTATTCTCAAAGGCTCTGGAATATAGAGTAGATGCATATTTCTCAAAGAAGAAAGATAAAGAAATCTACAAAAATTTGATAAATTTCTAATGATAAACCTTTGACTTTATTATATCTTTAATAAAGCTCAATAATTATTTGCAAATCAAATGTCTTAATCATTAAGCAGTGAGTGGAGGAGAGGTTTAAAGTGAATATTGGAAATCCTCTTTGCAAAGGTAATTAGGTTAACTAAGTCTAAAAGGCCCATTGTTCAGCAAATGGCTCAAGATAAAGGACTTGTAAAATTTAAGATTCTGAGGTAGACTTTGAAAGTTCACTTTTTAAAGTAGGTTATATCTACTTGATTTATAACTTCTTTCTCTTTGATATTCTATCTTAGTTAATATGTAACCTTGATGGCTATGTTGTCACAAATAACTCCAGTGAAATCTAAAATGAAAATGTCTCCTTGTGTTCCTACACTGATTTTTCTGACTTTAATGCAAAAAGGTTTTCTTTGTTAAGTTTCTGTTTTCTAGAAAAGCAAAGTGAAGAATTAGATAGCTTTTATTTTCTGAATTAAAAGAATTCCTGCAAAGAAAGTAAGTGATATAAACAACAAATTTGAACAACTACCAGTATTTACCCAGAAGAGAAGGTAAATTTCATGCTACTTCAAAACAACACTTCTGACACCGCTGTTATCAGGATAACTAGACTTTAAGAAACCATGTTAATCTGAATTGAGTCTAACTGGAGTGTAGCCTCGCTAATGATCAGGGGAGCTAGTTTTAATCAATTATCTAGAAACATTTGGATTTAGTTCTACTATGTGGAAAACTGGTCTTCATCCTGAAATACATAACCTTTATGGATTATGTGCCTTCATTTGCTGGTGCTTGAAAATGTGCTTTTCAAAAAATTGTGGTATATTTACACAATGGGATGTTATTCAGTGATCAAAAAAACAAAGCCATGCCTTTCATAGTAAATGGATAGAGTTGAAAGGAATTACACTAGCTGAAATAAGCCAGAAAGAAAAGGATAAATACTGAATGATCCCATTTGTATGTGGGATATAAAGAAACCAAACAAAAGAACAAGAAAAGTTAAAACTAGCAAACTGATAGCAAAACTAAAGCATATAGCAAGGGAGGGGAAGGGAGGCGAAGAGGGCAAAATTAGAGGAGGGATGAACACAAGGGACAATTGTGATGTTCATGGGTGACATGGTGGAGGGAGTACTTTGGGGCATACAGTAAAAAAAAACTAAATTTAAAAAAGTGTTTTTGCTCCTCAGAAAATGCCAATTTGTTCACCAATTAATACCAATTAAGTGAATTTCTTATCTGATATGTGTACTCTGCTTGAAAAATAATTCAGCATTAAAAAGACAACAACAAACAAATATATAATGATTGTTGTATTATTATTTAAATGGCAATTTAAGGTGCAAGGGAAGGCCAGGCACTGTGGCTTGTCTCGTGCCTGTAAGTTTCAGTCTACGAAGAGGCCTGGGCTAGCGAGATCGCGGCTCGAGTCCCGCCTAGGGCCCATAGCGAGCCCTAGTTCCAAAAAAAACAGCTGGGCATGGTGGCGCGCGCCTGTAATCCCAGCTACCTGGGAAGCTGAGGTTGGGGATTGCTTGAGGTACCCCAGGCAACGAGAGTCTACGGTTCCATAGGCAAAAATAGTGAAAACTAGTCTCAAAAAAAAAAAATGCAAGGAAAAAAGTTAGTTTACTTATCACATTGTTTTATTTTCTTTGACCCTCTCTTCTTCTTCTTCTTCTTCTTCTTCTTCTTCTTCTTCTTCTTCTTCTTCTTCTTCTTCTTCTTCTTCTTCTTCTTCTTCTTCTTCTTCTTCTTCTTCTTCTTCTTCTTCTTCTTCTTCTT